>JARK01000452.1:11623-25859 GCA_000688135.1 Ancylostoma ceylanicum
CGAGAGATCACAGTTCCGGACAAAGTGCAGGAGTGGACAATTACTATGTACGACATGGGATTATTCTTCACAACCAAAGCGGTTGAGACCACTAGCAGCCGCACAAATTTTCATTCTAACTTCTGCCTTGGTTTCAACCATGCGTTGCAGACTTCCCTAACACTAATACTATGCTCCGTTCACGTAGGTGCATCGTCACACCAATCGAAAATTCACATAAAGTCCATAGACTTCCTTGTTCGACAACTAGGACGTGTGGACATTTCGCAAAAAACACAAACGAAACAGCAGAGTGGCGAAAACTGCTGTAGACGCTGCGTTCGGAAAATTCACCAACATAAAAAAATTTATTTTTTGAGACAGGGTAACACAATTCCATTATGATTACTACTCTGGAGTACCTTTCTTCTCTGCTGGTTCCCAGCACACTTCCTTCCTCTAATAGTACCGAAATGAAACTCGGCAGAGAACTCTAGCCTTTCTCCCTTGATTGAAGTGTGTCTTATTTGTGTACGAAAGCGTAAGTTCTGGATGCATCCAGTTTTTCGACTTCGTGTTTTGGTCCGTCGATAACGAAGTTGAAGCCTTAGCTAGAAGTGTGTTGCGTTATTCTGATGTAATTCTCCTCTAATATAATAAAGGAGGCAATCTAAAAACACTGCCTAGTTTTCCTTTTCAACCACTTCCTCTTAGATCGATAATTTCTTGTTTTTAAAAAGTCGCAGGTATCTTGAAGGCATAAATGTGAAAGTAAAAATAGCATAGTTTCGATCATTAACTTAATTAGTAAAATAAACCGTAAAAGTTGAGAAGAACAGATAAATAATGTGGTGGTTATTGTAAAAAGCCAAAATACTCGAAGAACAATTTCCACTCCGTTCGAACAGTAGTCGACTCAATGGTGTTGCGATGGGAATGGGAAGCGATGAGAGAATCTAGTGGGAGAACAACTTATAGGAACCAATGCAAATCTCAATGAAAATGTCGCTCAGGAAATTTCTGCTATGACGACACAAGAGCGCACAAGTGCACTCGGTGATAGGCTTGAAAACTTCTCGAAAATTCTGAGCGTTTGCAGGAAGCTTTTCTGAGCAAAAATCAAGTGCAGCATGTCCATTCCGTCATATGGGAAATGTTTCGAGAAATGCAGCTGAGTGTACTTACTTGCCAGTGGATTTAGTTTACGCATAAGCTGCAGCAAAGACGCATTACCGGAAGTGTTTCCGCAGTGTCCTTGAAGCACCTATTGGGACAGCTTGAATCTTTGACATTGTTTTTGCTTGCGTTGCAATAGAAATGCACATTGCGCATATCTCCTCAGTGTAAGGTCAAGTCAATTTCTGGGTGAACTGAACCAAACATCATGGTCTACCAGGTCTGCTCTAGCGCGGTGGAGAGATGTCTCTGGGGGTTATCTAGCAAACAGAAGATGAATTGAGAGCTTAGCATAGCAAAGCCTTGAAAAATTCAATACAAGTACACTGGCAAAATCAGCGAATAACTGCGTACGAAATATACTATAGCTACGCCACTTACATAAACTCTAAAGGCAGTTCGACTAATTGACCTGGCCCACGATAATTTTCATGTCCAAGAATCTTAGTGCACATCAAAGCCCAAGCAACGGTACCAGTAAAGGAATTTTCAGACTTTTGTTGATGCAGCGGCGACGTCACCAAGGAAGAACTGGGTGAGCGACAAAAGGTGTCGCCGGACGAGATGTCCAAGAGATCAAATTTTCATCAAATCTTCAAATGCTCCCGATCATTTCCACCGGAATATTTTTTTCATGTATGTACTATTGTTGTTTTGTTCTGTGATATGTCATCTTAAGCATACTATATTTATGTCCACATGGTCTTTCTACGCCGCATACGTGTCCTCAGCCATCTGCACTCATCTATTTTTTCATTCTTCCCTCCTTCTCTCACTCCAATGTTGCTCGAAACTAGTCATCTAGTTATAAAAGATAGTGAAAAAAGGTAAAAGCTAAAACTAGGATTAGGTCCCCATCAAAACGGATCACAAAAAATATGGTAGCGAAAAACCGCGACGACTCCATGTTCCCAGTGGTGGATAATTTTCACCAAATTTGCCTTCGAGAAATTCCCCCGTTTGAAGACAGGACAGCAGCCAGGACGTGATTTGGAAACTAGAATAAAAATGTCATAAAATTGCTAGGCACCTCTATCAACAGGCCCAGATATAGGCAAACGGTGCTCCTCGAAACCAAAAGCTTGATTTCTCATCCAAGCAACTGCCTCGTGTGTTTTCACCAGCACCGATGTTGAGTGGATTTTGCATCTCGTATTAATTGTCAAGAACCCGAGAAGGGTTTTTACCCCAGTTAAAACCGTCGTCAAAAACTGTTTTTGTAGCTGTTTCGATCGGGTATTGCAAGCTGAATCAGCGCATTTGGAGGCACCGAAATTCTGCGCTGAAAGTTTTCGACAAAGTTTTTCCGTCACTTCGCAAGTCTCCAGGGTTTTTTTGATTCAGAAAGTAGTGCAAATCCAACCCTATTGAACGGGACTAGCATGGCAAAAAACATTCCACTACTGCTGAGTGATAATCCAGTATACGACAATAACTTATGGCCCCCGCATATTCCCAATATAAATCAAGAAGGATCAAGCGATCGGGACAATCTTTGCAACTGGACCTTGCAGGGACCAGCGGAGGTCACAAATTACTTTTCTTCCGAAATTATCGGTTGGCTCTTCGATTTTATTGATTCTTCGCTATTTTTTTCTCAGAGGTCGGTGAGGACATCTCCACGAGGAATTCCGAAAATGCTGTGCATTGCATGACAAGCGCACTGCCTAATGATTCATTATGGTGAAGTTGTCATAGTAGGTATATTTTATTTTTATTTTATTTTATTTTATTTATATGCACTCGGGGTGCCCCATTATAATCATTTGAACCAGTCGAACAGATGGATGCAAGTATGACAACATTAACATGAGATTATCATGCTTAAATCATGGAAGGACCTCTGTGCATAAAGGAGCCAGAGCCTGGAGATGTGCTGATTAGAAACTTACACAAGAAGATTCTTTTATGATGCCTAAATCCAAATGAGTCATTCAGCTCTTACGATTTTGCATGGCACAGAATAACCAAGATGTGATTTGGATCACGGTGTGAAATAGATGACTTTCGAGCGGTGGGTAGGAACGGGTAGCAACCGGGCGAATGGTCTGAATTTCCATTCGTACCCGGGCGGGACGTGAACCTCTTTCTACCCGAGAACACCATTTCCTTAGTGCTTGAGAGCAGAATAGCAGGGCATAGATAGCTAAGCGGAATCATTTGTAATTACAGATGATTAGCACCAAGAGGAGAAGGATGTAGGAGGCAGGAAGGTAAATTGGCATTGGCTGCAAGCTGAAGTTATGCAAGAGGTAGATCTTCCAGAGAAAAGTAATGTTGTCAAACTTGGGAAGGAAACAACATACTAGACAAGAAAATTATCTAATAATACAAGCAATAAAAAGGGTAAGGAAATGTGGGAATAGTGCATTGATCAGTGAATTTTTGTGACATAACACAGTATTCATGATTTCGACTGCACAAAGATGCTCGAAAAGCAAGACTGAAAGAAAAATGGATGAGCAAATACCAACAAGTTGAATATAATTCAAGAAATCCTTATCCATCTTCTGTGAACAACCCAAATACGTCCTGGCTTCATCTGAGAGCAGTATGGAACTGAAGTAAACACATGCATCTGAATTGAAAAGTGAAAAAAGGATGAATCTTATGGTGTTAAACGTCATCAAACAAATGATTTATGTTCGATTTCAACAGTTTT
Source organism: Ancylostoma ceylanicum (assembly GCA_000688135.1). Taxonomy (NCBI): domain Eukaryota; kingdom Metazoa; phylum Nematoda; class Chromadorea; order Rhabditida; family Ancylostomatidae; genus Ancylostoma; species Ancylostoma ceylanicum. The sequence goes on from JARK01000452.1 coordinate 15,441, forward strand.
TCTCGAAAATTTTACTGTCTTCAGATGAAAGAAGTTTAGGTGATATGAGTTGAAAGAGCCTAGCACAACGGTAAAGTACAAAGTTTAGCAAGGCGGAGATGTTGTGGCGGTTGGGCTTTGGGTATTGTAAATGAAACCCATCTAATCTCGTGGATGTTGGTCTGAATATCCAGTATTTGCTCGCATTTAATCCAATTTCTTTTCTTATATGCAAAAGTTCTGGGGCAGTTGGCTGTAGTTCATCGCTTAAAGTCATTTCGTGCCTTGTGGTCGCCATGTCCTGCGAGGATTTTCATGTACATGCGAGGAGCTTGAAACGTCTGCTACTCATACCACTTTTGGCTAGAATTCATATCACAACCACTGCTGTGTTTCAGGTTATGAGACCAATGTCTTTTGCGGTGCTGTGGTTCGTGGAAGTTAGCTTTATTGTGTTCAAATACGTGACAGCCCCCGGAACTTTTGCGCGCACACACCTAACAATTTCCTCATAAGTAATTCGATCTCAGAAAAAACAAGAAAAATTGGTTATAGTCCATTTCGCAGATAGTTGGAACGGTTACAGACACAAAAAGAGGGTGGGAACGTGTGTGATACAGGCAATAAACGCGTACTGCACCAATAATCATTTGTTTTGTCTTCGGAACGGCTTATACAGCTCCGAAAGCCTAGGTTTAGTCGAAACCGTCAAGTGAAAGAGTGCAAGTTTTTGTGTTGTGGAATAAGTGTGTGACGTCATACTCGGCTTTTCCGAATAGGATCTTCTGTTTCGTTGAAAAAGTAAACGTTTCATGTTTGAGCAGACTTTAAATCATACACCACGGCTAATTACCATATACTTCTTCGGAGGTCTAGAGTGATATTCATCAACTCATATCATTAACGCACTATAAAAACAGCGGGATTGGACTTTATCCCCGCCTTAGCCAAATTCGCTTTTAAATGGACAAGTTTTCGATTTTTTTTTGGCATAATCACTATACTGAGGGCAAAATTTCATCAATTCAATGATATTTTATGTCACAGTTCTCAAACAACGCTGTACTTATATCGAATTGCTGTCGTCAACTTTTCCCAAAGAAATTTTGGGAGTTGAACGCCTAAGGGGTGGATATTGACGTGGAGATGTCACTGTGACTTATGTTTGGCGCTTTTTTTTTATATGGCGAAAGTGAATGGCTTTTTTGAAGGACCTTGGATCTATGATAACCATTAAGTTACTTGAAGTTTCATGTTAACGATAGTTATTTATTTATTTATTCTTTAATTTATTTATTTTATACATTCAAGAAGAGTCTACAGTGAGGAACAACTGGATAATCAGAGGCTACTCGACTAACGAGAAGATGGATCTCAACAGAACTCCCAGAGTGAGGAAGACTAATTTTACTTCTCTTGCCATGGGCTTTGTCGCAAACCGTGGAGAAGGTGCTTAGCCTTGTCCAACCGTGTAGTGTCTTATACCCTACTAGATGGCACTAAAGAGAATTCCTAACGGAGTGAGAGTTGGTGCAATTGCAGACCCAGTACAAAGGCTACGTTCGAACTGCCAAAAACCGCTCGCACGTAGCCTTTCAACTAAGGATTTGAACGGTTAGGATGGATCAGCTCGCGCGTGTATATACACCGCAACATCTAATGCAGGACGACGGCCCTGTACCCGGCTTCGCACAGGTGTTTTACTACCCCTGGTTATTCCACCAGCGCGTTCGAGAACCCTAGCAAACGCGTCCCCTCCCGTCCCTGTGCGAAAGCGGGAAAAATCCGTCAATCCGTGACACTGTCGAAAATCAGAGGATCGTTGGAGAGGACTAAAAGGCCCAGCGAATTAGAGAAGATTATTCGCCCAAAGAAAACAAATAATTTCTGGATAGTTCGTGTGTGATGTGATGCCATATGTGATGCTTCTTATCTACAGAAGATTTTCAATCCCTTTAACATCACATTTTTGGAATCTGGCCCTGTTGCTGAGTATTACGTGCTGCCCATGTTTGTGAACTCTGTTAAGGGAGGATGGAAAATTGAACAACAAAACAATAGTAGCTGGACCAACTTGAAGATTCAAAATTATGGGAATAAAATGAAGTAGGGACGTAATCTTCCAGTTCACAGATATATAAACAACAATCACAGGAAAAGCAGAGACGAAAATATAAGAGAGTAGGTTGATGACTCCTCGTCTTCTGACTTAGAATTTTTAAACTGAGAACGCCCGCTGAATACATTTTACTCGAGAACCGCTGGTGAAACGAAGCCACTATTGAAGAGCTTAAGAGAAAAGTGGACTATGAGCAAAGCAATAAACTACCTCAGGCAACACGCCTATTCCTAAAAAGGTGTACTATGGCATTGCTAGGTCCTAGACCCGAAATTGCAAATACCAATGCATTCGATGGGAAACGAGAGAAAGCACGCATGTAAAGGAGCATAATAGAAGAGACATTTCGGAGATTTCAAGGCAGAACTCTCCGGATGGCGAATTCGGATGCGTAAGGAATCTGGGCTTTGTTTGTTCGCCGGAGACTGAATTGTGGGGATAGAAACGCCTGCATATGACAACATGTAATGAGGACGTGTGAAAGCATCAGTAGCAAGAGACCAAAGCGCTCCACGCAGTTCTAGGAGGCCCACGACTAATCAACACTAGTGGCCAGCGATTCGCTGTCAACGTTCCATAAACCTTCGAGCAAGAAAGAGCAACCTTCCATGGCAACCTCCGTTTAAAGGTGGTAGAAAACAATTAGAGCGGGCCAGATGTTTCTAGCAACTGGCCAAACAGCGATGTGATTCACTTTATTGTTCACTCTCCCAAAAGCGATTACGAGCGCATGCTGCTCTGGGAAGAGATGACAATAAGCGAATTCTTCCTTTAGTCTTGTGCCAAAGCCATAGTAAACGGCACATGCACTTCCGGTCCACATGTCTGTTCCTATGAATATCTGCTAATATGTTGCTATGCTTGCTTCTATGTGTCACATAACAAAACTTTGCCCTAGAGCAATCATTTCATCTTGCTCCGCAAATCTATGAATGATCTAGTGCTGACAGCCTTCGACACACAGAGCAACGAGTAAAATCAAAAGACCATTCAAACGTAGAACCTTGGAATATTTGGTGGATTTTGCAAGAGAAAAATTAACCTTTTTTCAAAAGTTCGTTTCGAGGCCAAATGCAAAACTCTTCCGGGAAACGAGGATTTAACTGGAATTTACGAACCATTCCTTATTCAGAAGGGAGAAGAGCAGAATTAAGCATGTGTTCCTGGAGAAGAAAAAAAATGTGAAGATGTTGTACAGTAAGTTGCAGCACAATGAACCATTCTTTTGTGCAGATCACCTATTCTCTTCTTCCATGGGAATAGGTTCTGGGTGTCGAAGAGTTCAATAACTCAAAATTCAATATCAATTGTTTGTAGAAATTGTTTCACTGGTAAAGAAGCTCCAAGTGAGCAGGGCAAATATCAGGGCAAGGATAGGAGAAGGTGCGGAACTAACTGGAGGTTTCAGTTCTGCTTCGATAAGAGCCTTTTCACTCTCTCAGCGGAAAAAGTAGAAAAAATTGGGCAAAAATGTGTAGTTCAGAGTAAGATTCCTGATCTTTCTAGTTTTTTCTTAGCCACTTCCGCGAATTTCCGGAGCTGACCTGTGCGGGTGGTAGCCAAGACTAACCTGCCTCCCCTGAGCAACCCTTACTCCCTATGTTATAGTCGCTTTTGGAAGATATCGCAAATGTTGCATGGATGGATTTTGCCAGCTGTTTACTCAGTCCGTCCAGATGAGTGCTGGGAGGAAACCTTAAGAACATTGAGCATCTACGCCACAAAGCCATTCTTGCGTAAACCACATCTGATGTTTGTTGAGCTGTTCTACGACGTCGTAGACGATGCTTCGAAATCTTCAAACACCCTTGTTCTTAATTGTATACCATTTATTAGGTTTGAACTCCCGATTACTGGTGTTTGGACTGATAGCGTTTGAGATATGAACATTAATTCGAGACAATTTATAGATCGGTCAAAAAGAAGAAAAGCGACGCACCCTCTTCACTACATACCAGAAGCGTAAGGGCCAAGATGATTGCGCGCTAAGAACATGTACGTACTTTTGCACACACAGTATATGTCAAAAGTAGTCCTAATAAGTTTCTGCTTTTAATCTCAATCAACTTTTGAACTCTATTGGATTAGATCTCGTTTCCAGATAACTCATACAACAGCTTTTTTTCAGCAAAATTAACACATCTATAGCGAAGTAACGAAGGATAAAAGACTCTCTCATTCTGTTGAAAAACAACAATTGGTGCAGCAGTAACCGAACAGTGAGAAAACTAAAATGATCGCTGACCTTAGATCTGGTAGCAGAAACAGCATTGGCAAAAGCGGTGAAGACTCCGTCGACAACCAGCATATTATGATATTAATTGCAGACTCGTGGACCTAGTCCACCAGTCTTTCCTCTAACATCATCCATCATAAAACTAATTAATTCCAGTGCCGAAAAAACGCTGATGAAGTGCCACGTAACAATCGATGAACGCTTATCAGAAATTGAGCCAACACAACATCTACCCGTATTCATTCTTTGCTATTTTTATTCAGTACAGCCGTAAAAAAACGAATAGTCATATTGCTATATTCTTCTGACATTCACCAGTATTGCGCCACCAGGTATCGAGACTGTCGTAAGACTTTGTTGGAGGTGACTGCACAAACGAACAAAGACGACAATAGAAGTTTGAGCCGACAATCCGTCCATAGCTCTGCAAATTAGTATCATAGGGAACCTAAGCGATGCTAGCAGAACTTTGTATGAAAGTCTGAGTTGAGTATTTAAAGAGGTATCAAGTACATGCAGTTATTTTTAGACAGGGTTAATCAGCAATCTCAAAAATCACGCTCATTCGACGCCCTGAGTGCAACAAAGCTGGCAATCGTACCCTTCTTAATGTTGGACATGAATCAGGCACTAACAAAAGGGCAGTACAATCCCTTCCATCTTAGAATCTGGAATGCTTCCAGCATATAAGACTGCTGAACTTGAAAATATGGGGTGTGCATCATCGTGAGGGAAGAAGGGGCGTAACCAGGCGACCCTGATTGGCACAATGGGCCGCCGGCCACGCCCACTTGTTTGACTCGTACGGCGCTAAGCACAAATAGACCATGCATGTGATTGACGCCATTCGAGTTCAAACAAATGGGCGTGGCGGATGGCCCTAGTGCGCCAATCAGAGCCACCTAATTACGCCCCTCTTTCCCGCACGATGAGACACACCCTGAGCATCAACCAGCTCGTAAAGATCTCAACAGAAACAAGTATCACTGCAGTAACTAATATGGACATAAATAGCAGCACAACCATATTACTTAACCAACAACTGTTTCACAGTCACTAGAATCTTTGACGGTTACCTCTAACTATAAATGAAGACGGACGATGCTAATGAAGCAGGACAGAATTGCTCGCTTTTACCACATATGGGACGGGGGCAGTTGCACGCGTGTTCCACATAGCCTTTCGAGCCTATTCGCAGATTAATCATTCCATTTGTCACCGATGCAGTCTGTTTCAACAGCGACAATAGTTGAGTATCCGTGCATATCGCCTGCTTTCCTCACATTCCTCTCCAACTGTTGCACACCTCCTCGCCTTCTATTTCTCTCTGCTGTCTTCCCGACTCTCGTACTTGGTGAAATGCACTATAGACTCTGTGAGTGTTGCTGTTGAGCAGTCGTTTTGTAGCGACAAAAGCAGAATTAATTCACAACACCACATTACAATAAAACCTACCGTCCATCGGAAGTACTCGTTGTAGGCAGTATCGTTATTGTTGAGGTAGGTAAGATACCTGTAACGGAGCTAGCATTTTCTTCGAAAACCAGATGATAGTGACAGCAGGTTGGTCGACGGTAACCGACAAATCTCTCAGCCCTGAGCGGTATAAGACTTACTTGGCCAACTCTTGTGGCTCATAATCATCGACGTGGATAAACGAATGCGGTGGGGCCACCCTCATGTAGTCTTCCTTAGGCGCTCCCATAACAATTGGAACCACGTTGGTGCTGGAATAGATCTCTCGTAGAGGGTGTAGTAAAGACGAAAACAGCCAGGTTGAAGTTAGTATTGTGTTTAGCTACTGACCTTTGACAACTGCACCACCATCAATCATAAAGAATTACTTTGTACACTAATATATGCATATGTATACTCGAGCTGGTCAGTAATTTTCACTTCTTAGATTTCAAGGAATATTGAAATAACAACGCCACGAAATTTTTGTTGTGGAACAAGACGGCCTGGATGTGGGGTCGTGTGGATGAGCATCACCGCTGGGGAGGAAAGGGGATCTATGAGGCTGTCAAATACTGGAGTCATTTGAAACTGTGCTCGCACAACTGTCCACAGATTGAATCCCTTGTGGATCCCTTACGTATGAGTGAAGTATTGAACCACACGCGCTCCTCGTAGTTGTTCACGAGGTGAGAAGCTTTTCTGAGAGAAGGAGATGCATATCCCCTGTGGTGAGCAGGGGATCGCTGGGGACCACGCATGCGATCCAGTTATCCCGGAATTTCACTTTTTTGGGAAATGTTCTTGAACCGATACTCACATGGAGATGTGCTCGCTAGGGATTGGTCATAGTCTGGGCCTTAATTGGTTAGGCAGCGTGTTCGGGAATTAGTTTTTGCTTGGTTTTTTAGTCAGTCGGAGGCAATGAACATAAATCATGTGACAGTGCTCCAAATTACAACGAAATTCAGTTTCTGGCTGCCATTTTCTTTGTTGCCATATTTTTGGCCCACCCTGTAAATTGTCAAGAAAGTGGATATGAGATAGTTATTAGTTATTCAAGGCCAAGTTAGTCATAATTATAAAAATTATCATTAAGACCAAAATTCCACCTCTTTTAACATCACGGAATCGGAAAAGCGGGGGTGAGACTTGGTTCTCGGCACGTACACGGTTTAATTCCATTTCATCTAGACATTCCTCTATACATAGTTTCAGGAGTAAAATCAAAATTCTAGCAGGGGTTGCGAAGGCTTCACTAACCAGAATCCAGGAAGAATAGACAAACTTTCCAGAATGGATAGCGGATCTAGAGAGGTATTTGCTCTCTCCAAGCTTCGCTTTTTAGAAGAATGGTCAGTGCCTGTACCCATGAACGCCTCCGAGGAGGTTCTGAGCCTCCCGCTCAACCACATTGGACGAGTTTCTCGACCAAATGTAACTTATCTTCCCGTCTTTACTTTACCTATCATCGCTGACTGGGATGAGTAGCTTCAGAATACGTGGTATACCAGTGGCGGACGCAGAAAGTGTGCGAGAGGGGGAGGGGGTGGGAAAAAATTGGGGACTCCACAGTTTTGGAAACTCGGAGAGGAAATAAAAATAATAACAATATTAATCATAATGATAAACACTTGGAAAAATTGTCCAAAAATAGTAATAAAAATAAACGATCAAAAATATACTATTATAAAGCTTTTATTTACTCTGTGAAGTAATCTCGAAAATTCGCCCCCCCCGCGTCTGCCACTGTAGTATACCCGGCTCAAAGTGTCAATTTAGCTATCCAAGAAAACATAACTTACCACGTACCTAACCAGAAAAACAAAAGCAGTAGGTCACTCATAAAAGGCATATAAAATCGCGCTATGTATGTTGAAACAAACTATCAGATGTTGCACAATTTCCGCTTTCTGTGACTCTACACTAGAGAGCCTCCAGAACTTCCGTATACATTGGGGGTTTTCATGAAGAACTGGAGAACTGGTGGGAGGAAGTCGGTGTCAGCTACCTGCGCAACTGCCTCGACCGATTTTCTTATGTTGGCCCGAAAGCAACATGGTTACAGAATAGAACAGGAATAAAGGAACTGTACCTGAGAGCGTTAATCCAGAACTTCTCAGTTATATACTGAAGACAATTACTATTTTCGAATGCGAGATAGAACTTGTAGTTATTGCGAATTACACGTTGAGCAGCTTCTTTGGTCAGGCTTCCTTTTCCACATGACCCGTATATATCTACCTAAACAAACATTCCAATGTTTAAGAGCCTATGGAAGGTCATATTTTAATCCTTTGAGAGGGAGTAAGTTGCTTCGAAGCCAGTTAACAACATTAGTTCCAGTTGTTCTCGGAAACATCCTGTGCTCATGCTAAAAACTCGAAATTGAACGGAGTACCGTGACCAAACTACTTCGCTTGCTAAAGTACCAAATTATAGAAGATGTCATTCACAGTGATGATTCTACCTAAAATGACTGTTCTTCAATAGAGCTAAAGAACCTACCTCTACGAATTTGGAAAGGCGTTGTGCATACAGCATCCGGCGGTTATTCGTTAGACAATGTGAGACCAACCAGAAAACCATTTTTCTCTTGCCTGAAGGATGAAATTCAAAGAACATGCTGATAAAATCATTGCTGTATGCATATACACCAACAGTTCGAAGAAAACATTACCTTTGGCATAATTTTTTACAGCATTGCTTGTTTTCACCACTGGAAAACGTTCAAACACGCCATAGGGCACGGGCAAATCACTTTCATTGTGATAGCTGGCAGTGAAGTTGATCTGAACGATAACGAATCACTGACGAAACGCGCACAATATGTTGTTTCTGTAACTTCCACTTCATGTATGTATGTACATATCTTTTGACTTGTTTGGAGAGTCCCACGACACTTTTTATTTTAATTTCTAGAACGCGGCGTTAAAGGCAAGGTCCGGCCAAAACATACTTTGTCGGTTTCTTGCTTGAAACGATGAGTCTACGATGGCAGTGACCCTAAACAACAATGAAAGTCCGAAAAAGATCCGTTAAATTACGCTAAAGGGCTGACACTGCATGGTTGCATAGTACGTGCTTTCAGTGGACGACCACTAGACGTCGGGCCACGTAAGTGGGGTCGCAACAGCAGGTGTAGTGTTGCGCTGGGAGGTGCCACACCACCTGTGTCGCTGTGTTATTGGTGCCGCAGCACCCAGGTTGTTGCCTAAGCCACTACAGCGACACCCCCTTGGCGCTGTGTGGAGGATGATTACGTCACGTGTTGCTGTATTGGAGGAGAGTAGCGGTGGCAACACCATTCATATCAAAGCACCAGATACCGTAACCCTGGAGCATTTTCCCTAGAAACTCGGGATTGACCTTAGCCAGCGCTCTCATACTCGGGTCACATGATGTACGAGTGGGCTACATCACGAAGAGCCCAAAAATCGTAAATCGAAAATTTCGGCCGGACCCTGCCTTTTACTTAACAGGTGCAATCTTGTATTGGCATCTATTCATTTTTCCTCCGGCCAATATCCGCAAATGATGACCAAGCAATCTAAAAGTGATCTGTGGGTAGAAATATGAGCAAAGTTACCGGGAGAAATGATCTGTACGAGGATTTGCCTTGGTTGGTTGGTTAGGAGGACGTGCAATACCTCCCCTGTAAAGCTGTGGTCAGCGAGCTCATGAGCAGAAGCGGAGGGGGTCGTAACGGAGTGTCATATTCGTTGGTCTTGCCTCTATGTGCACATTCTGCCAGTCCTGCCCAGTTCTGGAAGCCGACCAGAAGTACTTCCATGGAGCCCACCCAACTGCGCTTCATTCCCGATTTTCAGGCTCCCATGTTGGATAGAAAAGATTCACCGCGGGAATCCCGAAAATTGGGTTTAGCTGATGAAAAATGGCATTTTTAAGACAGCCTGAATCACCTTTAATGGGAAATATCCAGCATAGGAACTGTGAAAGTGAGGTTTAGTGACTGAAAATGACCTTTTGCACGGGTTGGTTTTTGTCGACTGGATCGAACCAGGAAGGAGGAAAACTGTGGAGAAAGAAGCCAGACAGCCCAAAAACACAAACGGTTTGTGTGGTTGAAGGTTCGTGACAAACCTTCAACTAATCGGAACAGCAAAAAAATCAACAATTCCATTGGCTATTTCCCGTTCCATTCGTGTTCACCTAGAATCACGCCTCAGAGCAAGGCAGAACTTCAGATGGTGACTCTTCTGCGCACGCACCACCAGTCCTACTCGCTCCTGGAAACCGACAAAAAAAAATAGTTTCGTGCTTAACGTTTGATCACAAAATCACTCCAACCGCACGCTATTTTACGTCCTGCAAGAATATCAGCCCCACAGGGGATCGAACCCTCGACCATGAATTTGAGGCTAATCGGTTAAATTCAGAGTATATGCGCTCGCAACGACATTTGCTCGTTGCGCACATTTTTAGGTTTTGCGATAATTTGGCCTTAGAGGGGATCGAATTCATAACCGATGGTGGCTCAAGCGATGTCGAAAATTGTCGGAGATCTAAGCAAACTACCTCGTTCGTCTAGAGTCCGTCTAGGAAGAACTGAGTAGAGGCGTTGAATGCGTATGTGCCCTATGCAGTGACTTGCGGGAGGGGAGCGGGG
>JARK01000453.1:1176-21880 GCA_000688135.1 Ancylostoma ceylanicum
GGGGGGGGGGGGGGGGGGGGGGGGGGCGTCAGATCAGCCAGAGGCCTCTTCGTTACAACAACATTTCAAACAATGAAGAAAACCCCATAAAAACGCTCACCTGGCCCTAATCCTGACGAACGGCCTCCTCGAACTGCTGAACGAGGACGCCGGACCGTTGTTACAAACGTGACGCGCCGCGCACACGCCGCGCACGCGCCGCAAGCTCTACGCGCTCGAAACCTTTCCACCGATTGTGCATAAAGACCAGGGATGTGCGTAATTACTATTTACGAATTACGATTTACGGCCTTTTTTGCAAGTGTTATAAAACGATCTGAAATTCCTCAGATATTGCCAGTCGTAATATGTCAGTTCAGTTTGTCAGTTACGATTTACGATTTACGAAATTCAAATTTTTTGTCACGCACATCCCTGATAGGGACTATAATTGGAAGAGCAAGAACTGTAACTGACGGCTCAATCGCTTTTCATTAATCTATGCTTCTTATTAAAGCTTAGAACACCACTAAGTACTAGCCACGTAATAAAGTGAAACAGCACTTGAAGTCGAAAGTAGCTGAGGACCTCCGGAAAGCCTCTTGACCTAACGTCAAGCGGCGGCCGCGATTATGTATTAGCGTTAGTGCAGTGTGCGCACTCCAGATGCGCTTCCAAGAACATCATTGTTAATCGAATGTTAACTAGTACAAATTGGCAACACGCGCCCCGACGCGGCTCACCAACCAGCCGGCACAACCCGCGCACCACGAATTATTATGCGTAAACAGCGCGGGCTGTAAAATGTGGCCATCTGTTCGCAAGTATTGTCAGCGGCATGCCGCGCAGCCTTTGAATGATTTTGTTGGGGAAGCAAGGGATGCGCCGAAGAAATCTAGCAGTGACGGTACAGTTTTCTGTCTGCTTGTCTGTCTGCCTATAGCCGAATGTCAGTGACGGACACAAGGGAGGGAGGAGGGTCGAAATTACTCTACAAAAAAAAAAACTTCGCATTAGTATGTTTTTACCTGTTTATTTTTAACATTGCTTTTTAAATAATTTTTATTAATCATAGTTGGAAAAATTGTGTTAAACCAGCGAATCTCGTTTGCTAGTATTGTGCTGTGAGGTAGTCTTATCTCACGACTGCCTTGAACAGTCGTGATGAATCTGTATCTATATCTTAATCTATCTAATGTTATAATTAGTATTTCTATTAATTTTATTTTCCATCTGGGTCCCCAATACGGCGAAAACCCCAATCCTCCTCCCCCCCCCCCTCTCCCGCCCACTTTCTGCGTCCTCCACTGCCAAGTACATATATTATATTAGTGTTTGTTCGGGAAATATTAAAGGAAGTAAGAGGACTTGACGGAAAATCGGCCTCGGACAGAATCTCATTCATACGATCATTTTTATTATGTTGGTCCGATAGTCTTGTACCAAATTTTGCCCTTTTTCCTTGGGCAATCATAACATTACTGTTCATGGGACCTGGTGGCCGATTTTCATAGTTGAGAAAGAGTAGAACATTCTACTTTATTCGATTGCCAAAGAACTTCAATGCACTATTGCGAAATTCTGGATCAAAAAATAAATGTAGGTGCAAAAATTTTGGGCCAGCCTATAATTTTATCAAAGTGATTTCATTAACATTGTCTCTGTAACGAAATGCCAGAAGAGGTGATGCTCACCATAACCTAAACCAAGAGCAAGGCTGTTAAAACGCGTGAAAATTTGTGGGTGTTGGAAGAGCCGTTCTCCTGAAGTTTTGGTACTTCCTGAAGATACCAGATGATATTCACAGGACATTGGGTTATTGTGCAATTTGATATATGTATAGAAAAATCCGATTGTCGTGGCCCGCTCGCAAGCCTTACCTATTTGGACAGGTTAAAACACAGAAAGCAGAAGGATCAGACGACATGGAGACTGCTGGTATCAATTAAATGTGTGGATACGCAGACAATCAGAGCGCCACGTTGTGTGGGTGTTGCGGGTATCAGTAGAGTCTCTTGTAGATTGATCGAATAGAACATCTAATCAGCACTTACGTAATACTACCGTGGCTTAAATGCTCTGATTGAAAACCCACAATAAATAGAAGTTGAAAATGTGTAGAATTTAATATGGATAAAGGATAAAGTGGTCGGCGTTGATCAATCCCGTGACGAGGGATGCGCCACGCATTCGACTTCATCTGAGCATCGTAGAGGCGTTGAATGCGTATGTGCCCTATACAGTGACTTGCGGGGGGCATCCGATGAACCAAGTCAGTGCTTCATCCTCCCAGACTCCTCTGGTACCAATTTACCGACCCCGGNGCGCCACGCATTCGACTTCATCTGAGCATCGTAGAGGCGTTGAATGCGTATGTGCCCTATACAGTGACTTGCGGGGGGCATCCGATGAACCAAGTCAGTGCTTCATCCTCCCAGACTCCTCTGGTACCAATTCACCGACCCCGGCGGGGATGGATGGCTTGGTTGGTCACGGGCGGGATCGAACCATCGACCGTGTGCGTGCGCGAGCCTTTTACCACTGCGCCACACACGATAATATGTAATAAAACTCTTTTTTTTAAGTAAATAATTGAAAGATTATCTGTCTTTGCTGAGCCTATTAAAGACTAGTCAAGCAGCATGCCATAGCCAATGCTGCCTTCTATTCTATATTTCTAAGAGCAGCAGCACTGACTAGAATAGTGACGCCCTTCCAACATGTTATCTCTCTATGGAGAAGACAGCTGAAAAATGGCTACACGTAACCAGAAAGCCAGCAACAAGGTGCCTCCATGAAATCCCAACGGGCTACTTCATTTCGGATTTGCTGCTAGTGGACATGGCTTCATCAAGCAACACGTCAAGGTGTGGGTGAAAAAACCCTGTTGTCTGATGGGAAGTCTCCAAAAAAGCACGAAAACACCAGCACAAAGCCAATATTATTGAGTTTAGTGCCCAGCAAAGGTGACAGATGTCCGAAAACGAACTTAGGGATAGGAATACAATACATAGCGCAGCAGAGTAGAGTGCAGTAGTGAATTGGTCATTTAGAAGAGAGCGATTACTAGCTTTTAAAGCTTTTAATTTACATTAGGGGATAATGTCGCTTCGTGGCTCGTAAAAAATGTTGCAAAAAGCTTGCAAAAAAGATGCGTGAGTCACAGTCGTGACTGCCACATGCGACAATCGACATTTTGTTCAAAATAACCTTCGTGTTAGCTGAATACCCGCAATTTCTCCATAAGTTGTATGCAACATCTCGTAAGTTTACTTGCAGCAAGATTTCTGGCTTGCACAAAGCATTCATGTGAGCTAAAAAGATTTTTCTCAGAGCTATACACTAATTCGAATGCTACTAGCCAAGCCTAAGCGTTAGAAGTTATGGCACTTCTTTCTTCTTTTTCTAATTTGAATAACCAGGAGATTTTCAATGAAAATTAGCTCAAGAGAGGTATTCCTCCGCGTCTCTGCCCAGCAGACCCGCTGCCTTGATGCAGCAGACAACCAGAGTGCCCGCGCCGCGGTCCCGGCCTTTGCCTACGATCGTTTAATGTTCACTAAAAGAATGATATGTAACCTTGCGAAAATCACCTGAAAGTTATCACTGTTTTACTTTAAAGGGCTTCTCCATCAAGTATGCTCCTCATTAAAGGCAGTTTATAGCAATTGTGTGCGTCAGTCGCGCGTCAGACGCACGCATCCATTTGTGGAGGATTTTCCATGAAGACCGGTGAACGCGGCATATACAGTCCTTCTCGAAAAAATAGACGGATTCAGTGACTGCAGAATCTGGAGAATCGCTGCGGGATCTGGAGGAAGGATACGGAGAAAGCATGCTCCAAGTGAGGGGGTACAGTAGGTCCCACCGCGATTCCGCAACTGCGACTCTGTGAAACCGCAAGCGCATTCCGTCTACCTTTTGGACAAGGACTGTACATCCTTTGGATGAGAACGCACAGTCGCCTCGAGAAGGCAATGGCGTGCGTCTGAGCTGCGTCAGGGTTGTGACTGGCCCTATCCTTCATCATATAGGCGCACGCGCGTAAGACGCAAACATCTATGTAGTATAAACTGTCATTTAAACTCACGAGCTGTCGTAGTAGCTACTACAAGTTAACCTTCCTCGTTACTACTTATGCGGATCGGATGAGACTTTTTAGCCCTATACAGACTGTAAAAGACGAAAAAAAAAAGTTTTTGAAAAACTAATCCTAAACATTTGAAGGGAGAGGTGTCGGCGCTGAGTTAGCGAAGGTAGCAGAGTGAAGATCTGTTGAGTAGTTTTACTTACTTCTAGGAGCCCGCGCAAACTCAATACACGCGCATTGTGGTCCCCTGAGAGTGGCACCGAAGTGCTTAGCCAGCGATGGTAACGCGAAGTAGACGGCGACGAGAAGAAGGTGCCGGTGGCGATGGCGCCCCGCTAAGTCCACGAATTAGCGCCCCGCGCACGCGCTTATTGCACCCGATCGCACTTCTCTCGGAGAAATTGGCGGAGATGTCGTCTTGTTGAAGAGGGCTGAAGCAGCATAATATGTGAATGCAACAGTGAAATTTCTTTTTGAAAACGGCTTCTGTTGTGATTCGATAATTTGACGCATCTGTATCCCTTTTCTCCTAATCTTCATTACTGAAAGACGTTGAATAACTGGGAATGGAGTAGGAACAAAGCCAAAAGAGCTACAGTACCAAATACTGAGAACGATGCCATAAAGCAGTGTAAAATTGAGCGGCAGAAGGTATAGTCTTTCCCAAAAAATACCTGCCTCCCGCTACACTGCGCGTCGACTGAGCCACGTCGCAGCACGTACAGTCTTTCTCAAAAATATAGACGGATTGCGCGTCTGCACCATCGCGGCGGGACCTGAACGAGGGATGCGGAGAGAGCATGCTCCAAGTGAGAGGGTCGAGTCAGTCCCGCCGCGATTCCGCAGCCGCGACGCTAAGAAACCGCACGCGCAATCCGTCTATCTTTTTGAGAAGGACTGTATGATAATGCAGTGGAGGCGCGGCTTAGCAGACGGGCGGTGGATGCCGGAGGCAAGTATTTTCTGGGACGACTGTACACTATCCGGCTGGTCTCAAGTCTCAAAAACTACGAGTAAAACCGAGCAGATTTGCCCCTCATCTTGCTGTAATAAGCAGATATAGCCGACTCATTCATATTTGCACCCTAGCCACAAGCGTTATAGCTACAGTCGTTCCAAAAAATACTTGCCTCCGGCGTCCACCGCCCGTCTGCTGGGCCGCGACGCGCCTCCTATGCATTATCATACGTGTTGCGACGTGGCTCAGTTGACGCGCAGTGTAGCGGGAGGCAAGTATTTTTTAGAAAGACTATACAACAGATTCCTTCCTTATCGTCATTACATTTATTTACGACTCTGTTGTATGATAGGACACCTTTCTCAAATCGTCAATCGTAAAAATTGCAAAGAAAAATGGCCGTGGGCGCCGTCGATGAAAGTGTGTTTTTCGCTGACACGGGAAGCACGCTGCGCGGGAGTACCGCGATTGTCGCCGTGACAGCGAACCATAAGGTTTTCTTGATTGCTGATTTGTATTCTTGATATTTGACATTGTATAGGACGAAAAACCTAAATTAATCGTTCCCTCAGGGTCTGGGCCAAAATCACACATGCCGCACCTCAGAGTTGGGGTGTCAAGTTACTCCTCAATATTTCACTGTGCTGCATTGAGTGCGGAAATTGTCTGCTACGTTGTTCCAGTGGCGATGGCTGTAATCCGACATCTCGAACAACAACCACAAATCTAAACCGATTGGGAGCGATTCAAATGTGTTTGAATCCTTTCCATGCTCAAATCAAACTTTCTGCGCCAACACAAATCCATTCCGCGCTGTGGCGATCGAAGCTTCGCCAGCCGATGCTGTTTTCTCGCTGTTGGGCATTTCTTCGTTGCTGTGGTTTATAAAGTTTTTGAACTATGTATGCTAGTTCGAAATGTGCTGATTGTCACTATTTTATGCGCCACTTCCCTTCCTCTGGCTTCTTTTTTTTTGTTTTATGGTCTCTTCCGCATCCATTCATTTGTTTGGGTTGTTTTTGAAGTTTTCACCAGGACTCTTCTAATTCATTTCAGTTATGGACCGATTAACGTGGTATCAACCGGGTGAAAGCTTAGAAGATCTACTCTGTCAGGCTGGTCATGTAGGCATTTACGAGGGCGACTTGAAACACGTGAGTTTTAGACATAAGCTATTCCTAGAAGTTTTTAATTATGGGTTCCTCTTAAGAATTGAATCCTTTTTTTGTGGGATCAAATCTTACTTTTTGTGCTGTTCGGAAAAGCCTTTTCCTAAATCGTTTTTTCCACCGATATGTCGGCCAGAATTTTGTCAGTTTCAGACCTCATTCGAGCAAGGAACGGCATCATTGACATTGCATCGAATTATATGGGCAGATTCTACGGATCCTGTGAGTTTCCACAGCTTATTAAGGCGTTATGCCGTTTTTGTATTTGGAATCATTTGAAATCTTACTCGGATCTGCCTAGGATTTTATAAAACTAGGCTTTCTGGCATGAAATGTACAGTTTGGACATCACTCATTTATCATTTTAAAAGTGATATGAACTCTCTTGGCTCTGTGTCGTTAATTTCAAATTCGCCCTCATCCTCAACGCTGTTTGGAAATATTTGCCTGAAATACATTGCACAATATGTCTCTAACTGCAGAAGTTATCTGTAAATTTGCATTAGAGACGTCGTCTAAATCCCCTACCTACAACCTAATCCGAACAGTTATATGTAGTAAAACAGTCTGAGGTTTCATTCATTTCCAGCTACACCTCTGGTCTCGCTTCCTGCTTTAAACAATCTGTGCTTAGCAACATTACACTCAACAACGATCCTGGCTTATAGTGACGTGAAGCATAGTACTCTCATTGTCAACTAGTTCATTTCGAAGGCATGGAGGAAAGGTGAATTCTTTCACCTTTCCTCCATGAGTTCCACTGATCATTTGTTTTTCTCTTCTATTCACTCGTTTTCTTTTTTCCGTCGTTGGCCTATTTTTATTTTCTTTCCCACTTTTGTTGTTAACATGGAGGAAAGGTGAATTCTTTCACCTTTCCTCCATGAGTTCCACTGATCATTTGTTTTTCTCTTCTGTTCACTCGTTTTCTTTTTTCCGTCGTTGGCCTATTTTTATTTTCTTTCCCACTTTTGTTGTTAATGTGCACGGCTATGCAATATTTCTGAAAATCGGTGCCTAGGAAGGAAGCTCCGACTTTTGCTTGTTTTTTTTCTCCTGGAGCAGCATGGGGTGTTTTGATTTTTCAGTGACATTTTGGCTAATTACTCTACATTTTCCAGTGCTCGTTTGTTTTGGTGAGCTGCAGAGAGCTTATTGTTAGGTTAGAAGGATAACTGATAGTGCGTTCAGCCAGCTAGTGAATTGGTAGAATAATTAAGTATCGATTTTCATAACACGATCCGGGCAGCTCGACCAGTCTTGTTGCAGAGTTCTCGCAATTAGAAAAACCCGACTTTGCAGAATTGTTTAGCATCCTTGAATCTCCGAATTTTTAATTCAATTCAATTAAAGAATTCCGCCACTATGTAGCAGACGAGGATCTCTAGTGGTGCAGCTTTTTATCACTCTGTTTCGCTGTATTTTCTTGTATCCCAAATGCGGGTGAACACTACTTATTTTGTACTCCTTGGAGTGTCTCTGGAATTGGAAAACCGAGAGTTGCATCTCTAGGCATCGTTATAAGCTCTACATAATCCTGCTAGGCTTTTAAAGCACTTTCATTCGATGCTGAGCTCGTCTCCTTTTATATTTCTGTTTTATTTCAGTAGTTCTTTTGCACAAATGACATTTGAACCTTTTCTCATCTGTGGTTTCACTTCCAGGAAGTGTTCATTATAGGACCGCCGTCTTATCCTGCATCATTCTCTGGTGAAATCGACCGAGAAGCACCACAAGTCGATGTTCAGCCGCGGCGGCAAGATAATTGTCCGCCTCGAGCCAGCTCCACCGAATAATGTGGGCCCTCAAAGAACGAGCTCGTTCAATTATATCCGCTTCGTTTTCCGTAATGGTGGAGAAGAAGAGGTTGGTGATTTCTAAACAGCAAGATGTTGAATTTTCGGACTTTTCCCATACCACTTTCTGTATTTTCATTTACTCCTTCTAGTTCGTATGTTTTAGTTCCACAAAAAGTATGAAGAGGCTCTCAAACGGAAAACCTGGCAAAGGTCCAGTTCCGGGTCAAGCTCTGGTGGAGTGAGTCACTTCATTTTTCGTATGAGAGGGTGGATGTTGTAATGCAATCAGTCTTTGACGTGTGTTTGAATTTCACATGTTTGGGATTACATTTATTCTATTCGAAAAGTGTTTCAGTCAAGAACTAGCCAAGGAATTCAAATGCGTCCCGTAGGAATAGCAGGTCTCGAGAAAAGGCTGGCTGAAAATCACCAACGAACGCATGAGACAATAAGTCAGGTCAGGGTTGGCTATTTCCGTCAGTAATTCTTCATCTGATAGTCGAGTAACCGTCACATTCTCGTGTTTCCCAGCATATTCATTATTTGATTGAGCTAGAAGAGAAGCTTTGACTTTTCTCAATTTTTCCTTTCTGTTCACTCTGATAGCTGTTGTCTTATTTTTTTTTTGAACAAAAGCAGAGATTTTGTTTTCCTTTCCTTTTTTTGAAAGTTGCACCCCTCATTCTCATATAACGCTGTGATTTTACCATCACTCTCATTTTCCCCCTTCCCAAACAGTTCAGTGATTCCTTAATTTTTGTTTTACAGGCGTTCGAGGATATGTCGCGTCTCATGGAGACAGCCCGTGATATGGTCAGCCTTTCGAAAAGTATTGCTGAAAAACTTCGCTCTCGACGGGGAGAAATAACTGAGGATGAGGTAAGTCGGCTACTTTCTGCTGGTTATGCACTCCAATGTTCCGTTGTTTTTCTTTTATTAGTTCGTTCTTGAATAGATTACGTTTTGTATTGTGAGTTAATTTTCCTCCTCTGTAATTTTGATTTTTTCAGACTATTGCATTTAAATCGTATCTGTTATCACTGGGAGTGTCAGATCCTGTGACGAAGTCAGCTTACGGCAGCGGCGCTATTTACTTCGAGAAGCTTGGAGAAGAGCTGTGTACAGTACTTCTGGAGCCACTAAAGGTAATTCATTTTCATATTAGTTCGGACGTGCTTCAGTTTTTCCCATCGGAAGTAGTGCAACTGCTACTCCTTTCCCAGTTCATAACTTCACTATGGAATCCAGTCTAAAACTAAGTGGTGAAGCTTAAGTGACGCTTTGATTTGTATTTAATGTAGACTTTATAGAAAGAGCGCTGGTCTGTGTCTAATGTAGACAATGTACACGTACCGTCTTTAGGGCATTTTATATTGAGCGCGTGCGTTAGTCGCGCGTCAGACGCATGCGTCCATTTGCGGAGGATTTCCCATGAATAAAGATCAGTGCAGCGTGTACGTACACTCCCAATGAGGAGAATGTACTCCCACCGCGAGGCCTCTAAAATGTGCGGTTGAGCTGGGCCAGGGCTGCGACTGGGCCTATCCTTCATCATATAGATGCACGCGCTTCAAACGCTCGCATCTAGTACAAATTGCCTTTTTGGATACAGATTTTGCACTATTGTGAGTGACTTCATCTACATCACTAGCTTTAGCGGTGAATGCTTCCTTTGTTCTTGTCCTTCACAATGGGTACTTTTATGCTGCTTCTTGTTCAAATCATTCTTTTTTCATTTGAAGTTACGCTATTTCTTCCCATTTGAATTGTTCCAGGAATGTGGTGGAATGATGGCGCTGCCAGAAGTGTACTGCCGAGTGAATCGTGCACGTGGTTTGGAACTACTCTCACCAGAAGATTTACTCAACGCATGTCAAGCACTCAGCAGAAAGCCGAATTCGCCTATGGAGTGAGTTTGCAGTGCCTTGTAAATGTTCCCGTTTTCGCCTGTATTTGTCAGAGAACGCTACTGGAATTTCGCAGCATCCTCCATCGATTCCAGACTTCACCGATTCGCTACTGGTGTCATAGTGCTGCAGCTGAAAACGGCATCTGTTGAAAGTATGGTGGAAGCAACAGCCGAGTTTGTTAAGAAAAATGGCAGTGCAACAGCAAGTCAGTTGGCGGCCAACCAAGGGATTACAGTGATTCTAGCGAAAGAGAGGTCAGTCACTGTTCACTAGCATGCATCTTGCGGGAGCTGCAACGCGTTCATATCAATCCTGATCTTATTTTTCGGCCTGCAAAATTATCGACTATTGGTAGATCACGGTTGCGAGATATCTGCTGTTAGCGCAGTTCATAACAATGGGCCATTGATTTTTTGTGTTCTTTATTTGTAGCCATTTGGAGCAGTGGGTGCTCACAAATCTAGCTATTGGATTACCCATTGGCATAGGTGCGATAGAGGGGAGCCGGGGGTCTTCGAAGTGAAGGGGTTCTGAGGGTCTAAGGGTCGTCAATCGTGGCCAAAGTGAAGGGGGTCTGCAGTGGAATTGGCAGCGGCGGCGTGATGAGTCATCACTTCGACGCTTAAAATCTCATTCAAATTTCAATTAAAAACCACACAAAATACTCATTATCTCAAAAATGGGAGAGTCTGACCAATACCAGCATTCCATATCCTACCTCCTGATGTCAAATACCCTTTAGTTCACCCACAGCATCCTTCTCCCTTTTGGGAATCCTTCTCCCTTTTGGGAATGCTGAAAACTGGCAAAAATGGCTATTTTCCCCCTTATAACTCCCATACTACAAACTTTGACATATCAGTGAAGAGTACATATGAGCGATTATTCATGGCATTACATCTACACCAATTGTTATTTCTTCTGGAAGAACGTGCTGAGTTGCTCCCTAGGAAAATGGAGGGTGCCGGAGCCGGCCCTTAACAACGGCTCAGTCGCCCGCTCTGCGCCTCCTCCCTCATCGCACTGCCTTTTCTTTCTCTGACCAGTGGCCAGAGCCAAAGTACTGGTTTTGGCTCTCCCCCTCCCGCACAGCGCAGAACGGACTTTCACCCATCATGTTATATATGAAACTGTAGATAATTTTCTGTACTTGAATCTCGTATGTAGTATTTCTCATTTCGTTAGGTGTGCGGAGGGAAATTCGCTAAAAACCCCCTGATTCTCGTCGGTTTGCTCGCTTTCAAATATTCCTATTTGTTTCCTATTGGATGCTCACATCAAGATTCACATTCTACTTGAGCTGATACAGAATTTCTTCCTCTGTTTCTCAGGACTGTCCCATTTTTGATTCATTGACATTTGTCAGAGTTATTCTCAACAGAAGTGAAACTGCTGCAAAATGTGTCGGTCTCGAAAAACGCAAACCGTTCCTCCAACATGAAAGGTATTTCCACAGTCAAGGTGCGTGCCTGATCCACTAGGTTCACTCTACCTGGAAATACCCTTCACTGCATGGAAATTTTGGCTGTGAACTGAGCTATTCTTCCTTTTTCAACTCCTCCCATTTCGTCAAATTCAGCGCTCCAATCAAATTGCGAAATCACTTCCAGCTTACTCTTGCACAGCCAGCAGATTCACAGATTTACATACATACATTTATTCAAATATTTCACTGCTAAATCCTGACATCTGCTTTTGTCCCTTCCCTCCTCCTTCACAAGCATCGTTCTTCCTTCTGCATCCTTCTAGCTTTTTCTCTTGATCGCATTATTCATTTTCGTTACCTTACCAACCTGTTTCATTGAATGCTTCTTTCACCGGCCCTGTCACTTCCTCTCTGCTTTAGTGAAGAGGGTCTGCCGGACACCCGTCCAAAGTGAAGGGGGCAAGAGCTTCGGCTCCGACTACCGCACCTATGCCCATTGGGATTACCCAAGATAAACGTGTCAATAGTACACAAATTTGCCCATCAACACGTTTACCTTGGGTAATTTCAACAATGCATCAAGGCTGTGACCTTGGTTTAGCTACGATTCTGGCAGAAATTCATTAATGTTCCCTTCCAGTAATCAAAGTTATTACATTGGTTCCTGAGTATTTACTTTCAGGCTATTAGCAGCGGAAGAGCAAGCTGTACTTTGTCGTGACGACTCAACAGAAGGTCTTAAATTCTACCCGAATCGATTTCTTATCGATGTGTAGGCGCGAATAATTGATCATCTGATGTCCAGATACATAGTTTACTTAATCAAATATCTATTTATCCGGTTTGCTGTCTCTTGCCACCTAAAGCTGCTTCCATGGTCGGCGTTGAAGTATTATTGTAGTCAGTGAAGCAATCTGACTGTGGAAGTAGTTTTGGCTCTGTGTTGTTGTGATGTGACATGTGGTACTCGTTTTTTTTCTAGTCACATTGTGTTGATCAATACGTATGCCATACATATGCGATCATCTTGTATAGTGTGAATTGTGGTTTACAGGATTCAGAAATGATGCGTAGATGCGGTTGTAGATTGTTTGTGTTGTTTGAGACGATGACTGTTGCTGCGACCTTTCATGCCATTGTTGAACTTACATTTAGGTGCAGTTATCTAGAACCACTATAGATCTCGATGTTTGTAGTGAAAGATGCCGAAATAGCATTTTGATAGTGTGTAGTGCTGATGTACAAGTAAAGAGCTTCTAACTTTGAGTTTTCCTTAATTTCATCGGATGGTTCCACTTATACTTGAACAGATGCTTAAACTTTTATTCACATTCTTTATTTTGACGTTGTTTTCATGTTGATAGGTACTCATGGATGGGCCGCCTGGCGTAGACGTGGAGCCGGCCCCAGCACCTGCGCCGGAACCGGCGCCGGCTGAACCGAAACATGACGCGACTCAACCTGTAGCAGGTGTGTGTTCACCCCATACATTTGGCTTCTTTTTTCTTTAGTGGACGGTGTACTTTGCATACTTATGCAATTGTTAGTTTGAAAGCTGTCGCTCATTATCGATTCGCATGATGATGGGGTGAAAGTTGGGGTGATTGCAGTGAACTCCAAATGCCCGTAGACAAGGGGCGGGATCGCGGAGCGGCGTTCTTGAGTGGGGACGCAGGGGTCTGCATGCTGACTCTGGTTGTCTGTTGCGGCATGGCACTCGCGTTCTGTGCTGCTGGCAGATGCAGACAACCGGAGTCAGCATGAAGAGCCTCTGTGTCTTTGCCCAAGAACGCCGCGCCGCGGTCCCGCCCCTTGTCTACGGCAGTTTGGAGTTCACTGTACGTCATTGCAGCGATGTTCACCCAAATAACCAAATAAAACCTGTATTTCTCCGAGTATGGAAATCATGGAGATGTGGCACAAGGGTATTTACCGGAAAATCACAGTCACCTTCAGAACTTTTCCTTATGTTCTCCTCGAAGTTCCTCAAACTCTTTGAGCTCTTAGACTTGGGCTTAGTAATGGCCATTTCTTGCGCTAACTTAGGTTCTTCTGGAGCATTCCCTATTGTTTCAGTATCGGTGACCCGTTTACTTGTTCTGTCTCCTATGGATGAGCTTGAGTGCATTCAATTAAATAAATAAACTACCGATGCTATTATGAACTGGTTCGCAGCGAAGTTGCTTATCATCGGATGGCCTTTTAGTGCGTACGTGCATTCATTCATGATTTATTAGTCAATCACGAAATAACAGGAAAGTAGTTAGATCAGCTTCTCACTCTGTCTACCCTAACCGCCGTCTAGTTAAAGTTTCGACGAACCGTACAAAAGACCCGAACTACTGGTCCAGCCGTGGAAATTCTGAAGAAATGTCCGAAGCAGGAGTTCGCATTAGATCATTCAAATTGTATTTCCATAGCAATGGTGATTGTTTTGCTAGATTACACGATTTCTGCTAATTTTCAGATCCGCTCGCTGATTCTGGAGATGATGATGACGACGACGATGTCGAGGTGACAATCGGTGTTATACCACCAGTAAACGTGCAGTATAGTATGGTTAGTGTACTAGTCTTTTTAATTGATGTTCAAAGTTTCATGTTAGGTAGATGCTAGTCTCTCATGATTTCTACGTTATTTCAGAGCTTTAACTGACAGATAAAAGTAAATGTTACATGCACATGAGGTTGTGGTTTCCGTATTATTAGTTTCCGAGTATTTAATTGAAGAAAGGCTCCTTGGACGTAAATGGGGAAGCCGGCCAGACAGGAAAGCTCGATATCGACGCGGTGCCAACAATCAATGACAAACCGATCTATGATATTGATTTGGCTCAAATGGAGGATAGACCATGGCGGAAACCCGGTGCAGACATCACGGATTATTTTAATTACGGATTTACGGAAGGTACAACTGGAATTTACACTTGAGGAGTTTCACAGAGATGAATCTCGTCCGTTTTAGATACATGGAATGCATATTGTGAGCGTCAAAAGAAGCTAAGACAAGAGTATAATAACCAAGCAGCAGTGAACAAAGCGCTGTTCTCTTCAATCAATCTTTCAAATCCGCTTGGGATGCCGCGTAAGTTCAGCTTTAGTATGACAACTGAACCAGGATCAATCCTTTCCGTTCAGCTACTGGTGGAAGGCAGCTGGTACCACTCACTGAAGGAACTGTTAAAGTTCTTACCGATAATGGTGGTATTTTCAAGCCACACTATCATAAATTGGCGAATGATAATTCTGAGGTGAGAATTCATCCATGTGAACCTGGTGGAATCTGGAATCTTTTATGTTATTTGGCCTTCAGCTAGGGTACTACCAGCCTCTAGGATCTTAGGGTGAAAAGAGAGGTGCAATATAAGCATAAACATATACATATTAGCGCATAAAACTACACAAATTTTTCAATTCATAACATCGAGGACCTTCACTTGTTTCCCTCTTTTTGCGTTGAAGCCGGTTTCTCCTGATCGATTATAGCCATACTCGCATCTGCATGCAGAACTGATCCAAGATAGGTATGGAGCGTTGGTGCTGCGAAGGACAGTGTGGCCGGGATTTGCTATTGGCCAGTCGCTCAGCTGGCCAATCGCAGAGTTCGGTTGCACTGTCTGATATACTCCGTTTACCTATCTTCCCAGTGATTTAAGTTAATCACCTTGTAGTGCTTTATTACTTTTTTCTCATTCCTTCCCATTTCAGCCAATCGTGAGAACGGTCATCGGAGGCCCTCCACCATCAACTGGCCCGACTGGCCCTCCTGGTGTGGTAGGTCGCAAAGTGATCTATGACAATTACTGGTTTGCTTTCTACAGTTGAAATTTATCTGTTACCAGACACCGACGGCCACACCAGCCCCCATTGTCGATTTTAGTAAACCTCCACCTGGCATGCCACCTCCTGGAGCGACCCCTGCACCTTCGGTTGTACCAACAATGCATATCATGGGTGGTTAGTTGACAATACGTGACTTTTTCAATGGAGGCTCTGTAGCTCAATTTAGATGGTCCTCCTGGTGTGGATATGATAGCACCTCCGGGAGTAGATGGACCACCTGGAGTTGATATGGAGCCACAAACGATTCCAACACTTGGCTCTGGAAGCGGATTGGACATGTCGATGCCTCCACCAGGGTAGAATATTTTCTGGAGATTTTCATGTCTTCTTCTTATTGATAGTTTTGAAATATTCTTTTTTTTTCTTACGTGGCGTTTTTATTGGATTATATTTGATTTGTTACAACTTCTAAAGTTAATGCTCCGCTACTTTAGTTTCATATGAGTTTTTGATCCAGTTTCAACCCCTCTATGCCTCCACCTGGCATGCGGCCACCACAAATGCCAATGCCGATGACAAATATGCCACCGCCCGGCTTCAACACTATGATGCCGCCACCAGGATTTGGACAGAATCGATTCCCACCTTCGGGACCTGGAGGTACTTGAAAAATCACTTATTCGGTTCTCTGTTATGTCAGTTATGTTCTGGCTCCGTTTTGGATCTTATGAATTCAAAATTTCATAAGGGCGATCCGCTTTAGGGCGTTTGGTGGAAGGATTGATATTTGTGCTGAATAATTAATTGATCTGATCGATACGTAGCGTTCTCCTTTTCGTTTCCATTGACATAACGTATCTCTTCACTGCAATAATTTTTGAAGTTCTCGTGATCTTCTCCAAAGAGAAACTCACGTGATGTTCATTTCAGGCATGAACAGGCCGCCGCCATTAATGGGACGAGATTTTGACCCAATGGGCAGGCGGGACTCCACAGATTTTGATGATGGGTATGCAGTATGATATAGCAGAGTATAACTCATCCGATGAATTGTGTATGATTTTGAATTGTAATTTCAGTGACGACGACCGTAGACGTCACAAGAGACGCAGCCGATCAAGAAGTCCATCGAGACGAGACTCCAGGTAAAACTCTCAAATCTCAATCTCTCAAAAAATCTCAATCTCAATAATCTTAAATCGGAAGTGTTAAATTCGTTTTTTATCCTTTATATCTCCCATGTCTTATTGTTTCAGTGAATTGCTTGGTCTCTTTGAAATTCTTAAATATTTTTGATTTTTTAATAATTGTTGTTCAAAGGTACATTCTTAGCTCTGTTCATAATTGAAGTTTTCCTGAAAGCATGTGTGATCTCGGTGAAGCGTTAATTGCAGTTATTTCCAACATTATGTTTCGTTTGAAAGTGCAAAACTCAGTGGGCCTTACTGAGACTTTGGAAAATTCTTTTTTATTGCTATGTTATATCTATCCAGCGTTACGCAATTCCTTTCTTTAATCTGAACGGTTCTGACCAATGTAAGAGTATTGCGGATGTGTTATAGTTCGGTTTGTTGTAAAATAGTATATCGGTACTTCCATTTTCAGGCGAACACGTGATAGTGGGCGAGATCGCGAGCGCGATGACCGTAGAGATCGTGACAAGGATCGCGATAAGGAACGTGATAAAGACCGTGATCGAGAAAAGGAAAGAGAACGTGAGCGGGGTACAGAGCGGACGGATCGCAGTAGCAGACGGCATAGATCACGAAGTGGAAGC
The DNA here is from genome assembly GCA_000688135.1 of Ancylostoma ceylanicum. Taxonomy (NCBI): domain Eukaryota; kingdom Metazoa; phylum Nematoda; class Chromadorea; order Rhabditida; family Ancylostomatidae; genus Ancylostoma; species Ancylostoma ceylanicum. The sequence goes on from JARK01000453.1 coordinate 18,067, forward strand.
GCGGATGGTGAGTGGAGATTAATAGTTGGTATCAGTGCTCTCGAGCTCAAGACTATAAGTGATACTGTTGTTCGTTATCGTTCATTTTATGCCAGAGTGGAACTAAGGACTTCTACAGTGGCGGTTAATCATTCTTGCATCATCGAAGGCCGCACGTCTCCTCTGCAGCGCCGCATTACCTACGCGTCATTATAGGGGGTGCGGCGCTGGAGGGCAGACGAACGCTATTCTGTGATGCAAGAATGCTACCAGGTGTTGTTTGCCATGGTCAACATTCTTACCACAGATTCATGGTCAACATCCTTACCCATAGATTCCCTTTGGAACAGTTCCAATGACAGTAGTCATAGTTCATACTCTTATCTTATGCTTCCAATTTAGCTCGCAAGCGACGCGAAGAGCGGGACAAGGAGAAGAAACGGGATAGAAGGGACGAAGATAGTGAAAGGAAGAAGAGGTGAGCACAAATGTTTAGCCTATGGCTGACTGTAGCACTGACTTTTTTTTTGGCAAAAGTTCCTTGCGAGAGGGATAAGGTAGTGTCGCGGCCCGCATGCATGGGAATAAACCCGTGTGAGTGGGTGAGGACAACCGTGCGAGTGTTCCTTGTTTTAAAAGCGGGGTTCCATATAATTTTCGTGTCCTGAATTTTTTTTGACTCATAGGAACTGCTCTAAAACAAAAAGGTTGTTTTTATAGAAGGCACGACAAAGACGAGGATGAACGACGCGACAGGCGCAGCGACGACCGTGATCGACGAGAGAAGCGATCGCGACGCGATGATCGCGGCGACAGAGAAGATCGTGAGGATCGTGATAGAGACAAGGATAGAGAAAGAGGAGAAGGAAGAGACAAGGACAGAGAACGAGATGATCGTGATAGGGAACGACAGATGGAGATCAAACAGGAGGTAGTAGAGCCAGCCAACAATGAGGAACCACCACCGCCGGGTGTGGACATGCCGGCAAATGCTTAAATTGTGGTGTCTGTTCCATGCTTACTGCTATCATCCGTGCCGCTTTGAGGAACGGCATGGCGACCTTTGCGTGAGCGTTCTCTACCGCTGTAGAAAAACCTCTCCGTCTTTGATCTTCACTGAGCATCAAGGTGTTTGTAGCTAATTTCTTATCAGATTCCGTCCCAATGAGGTTGCATCGCGAAATACTGGTCCATGTTTACACTTTCATTTAAGAAGGAATTCTGAATCGAGGTTCCAAGGTGTATCACAGTGTTGCATTGCATTAAGAGTAGTCCCTACATAGGCTAATGAAAGCATTGTTCTGATCTTTGGAGTTTGTACTGATCTATGATATTGTATTGCCGGCTTTTGCTGTTGTGATTGGATGAGTATACATTTTCCATAATCATTGATTTGACAATTATTATAAAAAAGCGAGTAAATAAATTGCTACAAAATCATCGATGCTACTATATGTATATGGTCTCTGAGGTCTTTGCACAGCTCCCAAATCTGCTGTTGTTCTTATGGCGAGGGCTGTGGTTGTATGCTCTTAGGTTGAGTTTATTTCAAGAAGTATCTTCCAAATACAGTGAAATATAGTGGTGTGTTGACCGAAATTTAGATATAGTGAACTCCAAACGGTCGTGGACAGTGGGCTGGACCGCGGCGCGGGCATTCTGTTTGTCTGCTGCACCGAGGCAGCGAGCCTGCTGGGCAGACACGCGGAGGAAAACCGATACGTTGTGATTCTCCGCTACTTCGGGAGGTACAGCAGTCGGGAGGTGCAGCAGACAACCAGAGTGCCCGCGCCGCGGTCTCGCCCCTTATCTACGGCCGTTTGGGGTTCACTATTTGTCTTTGACCGTTCGTTCCCTTTTGAAGCAAGTGGGCGTGACGGCGGTTTCAACGCGCCAATCAGAGTCGACTGGTTACACCCCCTTTTTCCTCACGATGATACACACCCCTCAGAATTCCGAAGCTGCAAAATCGCTGCGGGACCTGGATGAGAGATGCGGTGAAAACATGCTCTGGTCAAACGCATAGGTCCCATCGCGATTCTGCGACCGCGACGCTATGAAACCGCTCACGCAATCCGCCCATCTGTTCGAGAAGGAATATACGGTCTGTCGCCGATACATAACGTTGCGGCCTAAAAAGGGCGGCGAGACCCAAACAAAGCATGAGATGAGAGCATGTCATATGTAATGCAGTGTGAGTGTTGCGCATGCGTGCATAGTCCTTCTCGAAAAGTTGGACGGATTCCGGTTTCGTGCGCGGTTTCATAACGGCGCGATCGTAGAAGCGCGTCGGGATCTGGCTGCGTGACAAGAGGTACGTCGCTGGGCTGTGATTGGTCGATTCATGTGCGCGTCGCGACTGCAGCTTTCAAAGGTGCGAGCAGTGCTGCCGCGAGATAGACTAGTTTTTTAAGCTCCGATGGGGGGGATGAATGTTATCGGAGCCAACAAACTGTAAGGAGGTAGCCTCTGATGTCACTCAATGCGTCGACTTTGAAGGGCCAACTTGGATTTGAGAAACGTACGCGTGCGGCGCGGTCGCGTTGCGGCGTACGTCTTGACCGCCTCGCTCGGGATCTCTTGGTACGGAATTCATATATCTTTTTGAGATGGCCTACAAGCCTTGTTTCGGAGTTAATTCTTCACAGCATGCCGTTATTCACTGTTTTTGAAGTTCTCTTTAGCAGTTGACTTCTAAATTGAAAACAGTAGCTATGGATGTTTTTCATTTAACACATTCGTGAGAATGTGCTCAACCGGTTGACACGCGTGGTACGATGCGTGGGACCGCATGCTCAACCGGTTGGTCACAACTGCTCGGTTGAGGGACCGCCCGTGTCCCACGTGGCACACCATACCGAAAGCGTGAAGTCGCAAACGTATTAAATTACGTGACCCTGCAGTCTTTTGCGATCTCTGGCGTTATAACATCTTTAACAACGTTTTGATTGATTTATTACTCGACAAAATAAGAAAAACGAACAATACATTAAGCTGACTATGATGGTTTCTGCAACCATCACCTGTGAAGTGTGCAATTGCGACGTTTAGTCTTTTTTGACGACGTAGCAGACGAACGTCTCGGCTTCAACCAGACAATGTTCACGCTGCTCGTTCTCCAGTGGTTCGATACCGTCTGTACCGCAGGCCACGTACCATTCGCCTGAGTTCAGACGCGCCTTCACGCCATCCGACACTCGTACCATTGACGATTCGGGATCAGTGGTCATGCTCTGGAAAAGGGGTGGTGTTGAGGAGAATGTCACATAGGCCCTACTCTCTTTGCTGACATACCTGTCGCATGATCTTCCGAAGTCGTAACGAGTTGCAGTTCTTGTCCAAAGCGCCCTTGTCGGTCTTTGAGAATCGCCGCAATCGGAATCCTTGGCCACCCTCGTACTCCTCGCCACCGCCTCCGCTGGCAGCTGCTTGGTCATAGTTAGCTCCACCGGTCTCAGCAGGTCCAGAAGCTTCGGCGCCGCCAGCACTCTCGCCGCCGCCATAGCTGCCGCCTTCACCGCCGCCGGCTGCTGCTTCTCCTCCTCCAGCTGCTGCCTCTCCTCCTCCGGCCTGAAATGGTATAAACTGATGAGGATACATGAAATTAGGTTTAGGCTGGAAAACTTACTTCTCCTTCACCGTATGTTGCTCCTCCAGAAGGAGCTGGAGCTGGAGCCGGAGCTGGTGCTGGTGCTGGTGCCGGAGCTGGTGGTGGAGGTGGTGGTGGGGGAGGGGGTGGTGGTGGAGCGGCAGATCCTTGAGAGTAGCCACCGCCGCCGCCTTGTTGGTAACCTCCGCCTCCACCGCCGCCCTGCGAGTAACCTCCGCCTCCGCC
>JARK01000453.1:23631-45568 GCA_000688135.1 Ancylostoma ceylanicum
CCACATCCGCCGCCTCCTCCTCCGCCGCATCCGCTGTCGCATCCTCCTCCACATCCACCGCCGCCTCCTCCGCATCCACCGCCACCTCCTCCGCATCCGCCTCCACATCCGCCGCCGCCTCCTCCGCATCCGCCGCCTCCGCCGCATGGTACTGGTGGTGGTGGGGGTGGTGGACAGCATGGTGGTGGTGGGCAGCATCCGCCGCCGCCGCCACCTCCTCCTCCGCAGCATCCGCCGCCTCCTCCTGACATCGGGAAGAGGAAGGCATTGATCGGAACCGCTACTATCAGCAGTAGCGTCAGGTGAAGGTACAACATACCCTGAAATGAGAAGATAGAGTTACAAAGGTGGAAATGTAATTCTGTGCAATTAATATGCAGTTGACGAAGCGGGAAAGAGATCATAGGTTGATTTGAAGGAGTCAGTCACAATCTCTATTTTTTTGCTTGAGCCTTTGACAACTTGTATGAGATCTATTCATGGAGATGGATCGTTCAATAGTCATCTAAGCTACATATTTCCAGATTCACATTCACAGATCTAATGGATAAAATTGCTCGTTGAGGTTTTCAAAATGCAATGGAAAAGTAGAATGCCGTAATTATACTGCTTAGGCTTCAAGAACGAGTATGAAAGAGCAGTGTTGTTCTCAAGCTGAGTGGGGATAGCTGATGTTGATGCCTGTATGACTACCAATGTTGTCTTATATACCAGTAAGGAAACTGGCTTCGCCTCAGGCCTGTCACCACCGCTCTGCTGGGCCAACCCTATCTGGTTTTCTTCGTAATCTCATGCTAACAATGCTTATCACATATTCGCAGTCTTGCGTAATCATTACGCTTGGTGATGGACTCATTTGCAGGCAGTACTTTTAGACTCATTCTGGGCATTTAATACGGGAATAGGTTGCTAGCACGAAACTGGTAATAATGGACTATCTTGTGAAGAGATATGCCCTCTGAGTGGCGATCTTTGTGGAATTTTCTGGAAGAGCTTCTGGATCTTCGCAGGTTCAGATTAACGTACTTCCAAGGCGAATGTTGTGTTCTACGATTAATGACCGTCTGGAAGAGTAGATCAAATAAAATATGTGCGTATGACTACTCTTATAAAGCTTGTTTGCTTCAAGTAAACAATGGGATCGCGGCCTTCTCGGGAACTTTTCCGAGTTATGCTTCCTGCAATAGAAATCGTGGGTAATATTTGCCAGAGAAGCCGGAAAAATTTTGTCTTTTCGCTATAACTTTGCTTAATGAAAAATATGCTATCCATAAATCTCTAAAATCAGCGTCAAGACAGAGGGAAAAAGTGAAGAGAAAGAGAAATAAAAAACGAAACGAAGAGAATGTGAAAGAGAGCGCTTGAAAAGAAAATCCACAAAATCCACAAAATCCAATCCGATCCACAAAATCAACCCGACATAATAAATGCTTTCTGATGGAAAGTCTCTGTTGGTTGTGTTTCGAAGCGCTGTTTTTTTTTTTGATGTCGCCAGCCAACTTCTGTACCCGGGTTGGCTGGCCTTAGAAATTTGGGTAGTACTGGGATTATTTTACAATGCTTCGAAATCTCGCTAGCAACAGTGTTTATCACATCTCTTTTTTTCGCCCATTTTCGGAGGGTTACCTGTGACCAGGACGATTGCGTGCGTACAACTTATTGTTAGCTTCTTCGAACTGTGCTTTAATAGACATAATACTCGTGAATCATAGTTTCTTATGAGATCTGGTGAGCACTCTGGTCAGCTAAGAGTTTGTCTTAAGTCTTAGTTTCAGGAGTTCCATGGGAATATGTATCTGAGTTTTAATTTTGTCTTGTTGGTTGGTTTGAATAATAATTCTGTGATTGTTCAGTTTTCGGGACATGCTATCAGAGACTTACTATACATATTAGATAATCGAACAAAATTACATGAAAAATAGTAGGCTATCATCGAACAACAACGAAATAAATCAAAAGTGTATATAGCATCTTAATCAAAAACCACAAAATTTGTCTAGTTATACGTTTAGTTGTTGCATCTTTGGGTAGAATATTATTACCAAGAATAAAAGCTTGTCTTGAGTAACGCTGTTACCGAAACAGAGATTTATTCTGCCAGCTAGATTCACCTCGTTATGACCAAAATAACCTTGGTGTGATTGGACTTATGCCGTAAATCACTCTCTAGAGGCAAAAGAGCACCTGGATGAGTGCTCTTAATTCCATGCATGCCCTGGCGGATCCATGACCTCTTTCAGATTCCCGCACATCACTTCCAAGGTGTTTGAGCATATAACAATGATGATGTTTTTTCTTTGCTAAATATGTGTACTGTTATGATGTTTATGGTGTTACATGCAGTATTGTGAACTTCTCGTTCCTTTCCATGGTTTTTATTCACATTTTTTCGAGAAATGGACACTTCTTTAGAAGGAATATCAAATCACTCAGAGGACAAATACAAGTCAGGTGGTAGTGTACTCATTACGTGTTATTTACGCATATGGATAGGTTCGCAGAACGGATATATTGGTGTGAGTTCGATGTACATTTCTTTCGATATGCAGTTATTCAATCAGGAATAACAGCGAATGGATATCTTCTATATGGTTGTTTTTATCGAAGCGTTTGTCTGCAGGTTATCTTTATCCGATTAGTGAGAATCCGCTGGCAACCACATCGTAAATTCCTGTTGTCTGTCGTGAATGCACTTTATTGTCATCACGGAATTGGATACCGAGCACTAATGAACAGAAGACGAATATGAGCAATTTGGGAAAAGTATACCTATAGGACGACTTTCCTCTTAAGCTCTGTTGAGGAGGAGCCTAGTGAGCCTTACTAGAAGATATTGAAGGTGAATCTATGTCTTTGATTATCCTTGCATACATACAGTGAATTCGAAACGGTCGTAGATATGGTCCGGGACCGCGGCGTGGTTTTCCTCCGTCTCTCTGCCCAGCTTGCCCACTGCCTAGGTGCAGCAGACCACCAGAGTGGCCGCCCCGCGGTGCTGGCCCTTGTCTACGACCGTTTGGAGTTCATTGTAGCTCTTGTGCTGTGATTCTTGAATGATTATGTCTGATTTTGAATTGCAGGGTGTAGATTGTCTCAAAAGCGGAAAAGGGAGAAAATTTTACTTCTTGAATAGAGTTTTCAAGAGTAATGACTTCTCGACCACTACAATACATTAGTGCTACGTTCTTGAATCCAATGTTGTGTTAGTTACTTTGGAAATGCGCTTGGTTGTGATTTCAATCTTTTCACAGTCGTTTAGCGGACAATACATTGGTCAACTGGTATATATATTTTTTCAAAGAATTATGAGTAATAACGAGTTCCTGCTATTATTTTCCGCACTAGAACTATTCTCCGGTCAATGACTCTGCCTACGCTCTTCTTTTTTGGTAATAAGTAACCCAGTGGTCTATATGTGTATGAACTCCTTTAATAATTTATGAGACAATGCTACGACCTGACCCAGTGGTCTCTGAGGCCCGCCAAGGTCATAGGCGCCCGCCCTGCAGCCGTGCGGTACGATCCTGATGGCTCTCGCACAAGTGGACGATTTGTGGTGACTAAGTGGTTTACCACTTGTTTAATGACGTCACTGGCGAATTGGAGTCCTACGTCACTGCGATGACGTCATCACGCTGTTGCTTTTACTATCGCTGAACCATTAAGAACTGGATGGTGGATTTCGCTATCAAGGAAGCGTCAAGGTGTGACGGATAGCCTCGGGCTTGTTTGCTATGCATGCATATACGTATGTATGTTTACTGTGTAACATTCGATTTCATCCAGTTTCCCCTGTTGTTTGATGGAGTGCATATTTCTGGTGAGATGAGATATCACTTACTGCACGTATTGTACTACATTACATGTACTACATATAATCAACAGTAACTGCTAACATGTAAATTTTGCAACGATGAGATGAAGTCCATGTCCTCGATCTTTTCTTCATTACGAATTTTAAGCGTATTTCTTAGCGTATACTGTCCTCTTGAGTGGTAGGTCGTTATAATTTTAGATTGACAAGGAATTCTTGTAAGATCCTTGTCTAGCCGTGGTTTCGCTCTTTGCAGAAAAGGATGATCTAGTGCAGGTTCGACGCGTGTACGCTTACCGTGACAATGTGCTGCACGTAACTGGCGGCTGCGATCGACGATGGCGTTCGATCACGCGACGCAATTACCAGTTAGTCGCAGCGCAACAGGATACGAATGCTGATAAGCTGATAGAGACGATGACCATCGATGTGACAAGCAGATGGGACAGATCCAGGGACATTCGTCGTTGTGCGCTAACAAAACTCCGTGCATTAGGTCATTCTGAGACCTTTGAATCACTCGTTAATATGGAGTAACTGTGAAATCAAAGTTTCTATTCAGAATGGCTATTACGTCAAGGTGTACGATCTTTTTGAAAGGCCATACCTGATTGAAGTAACCAGGAGCCACCAGCAGCGAACGCAGGGGGAGGGGGGGGGGCACCCCCCCTCCGAGAATGGGTCACCAGATTTTTGAAATTACTTCACAATACATTTAACACATTCGCGACAATGTGCCCAACCGGTTGAGCACGCATAGTGCGACGTGTGGGACCGCGTGCTCAACCGGGTGAGCACGCCCTTTTCGCAGTTATATTTTTGTGAAGCAATCTTAATGAGCAAACTCCTATATAGTAGTATACTAATGAATGTTCAAGTGATCTATACACGCGATGGGCAGAGCAAACATCTTCTCGTACTTCTTCGATGCGTGGTTGAAACTGACAAGTAAAAGAACAATTTATATGAAGATTAACTTACTCACTTACTACCTCCTATGCAGGTGAACTTCATGGAATAGCTTCAAGCTCGTTCATATTCGCGTTTTGGTTTGTCTCAAATTCGCGAATTTTCGAAGTGTTATGCAGCAGTGGAAAAATTCCTACCGCGTGGGACCACGTGCTCAAGCGGTTGAGCACGGGTCCTACTTGTGCAAAAGCGCGTGTGTCCCACGTGACACACCATACCAAAAGCGTAAGGTCGCGAATGTGTTAAAAATCTTGTATTAGTGTATTTTTATTTATTTTTAATTTTTTTTAAATACTGACTATATATCACTTATCAATAAAATTAACATTTTTATTAATTTTAGTTTCCGTCTGGGTCACCGAAACGGCGGAGACCACAATTTTTTTCCGCCCCCCCCCCCCTCTTGCATACTTTCTGCGTCCGCCACTGAGAGCCACCCATACCGCATTAGGCCAGAAAAAGTGAAAACAACCTCCTTTGGTGGGCTTTCCTTGTTGGACCAGTGCATCAGTTGAACAGTTTTGATGCTAGCTTCTCTAGGTGGAAGCGATCTCTTTCTTTCCACGATCACCTAAGCGCTTATTTTCAGGAGTCCGTTCCAGGTTGATCACAAGCATGGATAAGTTTTAATCTTGTACATACACAAAGAAGATAACAGTTGTTACTAACATAGTCTTCTCTTGTTAAGCTTCTTTTCTCATCACTAACACGTATGGTGATCAGTTATCACCCCCCTCCCCCCCAAGTATACGACCCCCTGCCGTATATAGTTGTGAACCTCGGAAACGTTGGCGGACCTTCTAAGTTGGTTTCCGGAGTTTTTCGTCGATGGTTTTGAAGGACTTGCAGTGTTGGCGGACCACTGCCCTTCAGAACCGAGATGTCTACTCCCTCCTCCTTACCATTCCCTTCTCACTGCTCCATGGAAACAGCGGAGCAACATCGGTTTCTTTGGTTATTTCCTCAGTCTGTATTAGTTTCTTGTTTGTTTCTGCGATGTTTATCCGATTTTATCAATAAAGAATAAAGAATGTGTTGTGCTTAAAAAACCTTCGCTAATGTGATGAGAGTGCTTTTGCACCATCTGTGCCGAAAAAAAGTGTCGAATAGATCCGATGAAGAAGTGGTGCGTTTGTTAATTTTACGCTTGTTTATGAAATCGTTGTCGTTCGAGAAGGTGAAGCTGGAACGAAAATATATAGAGTAGTAATATCCGATGAAGTTTTGCTAAAATATACACGGTGCGTGAAAAGTAGTCATCGCTTTAAATGACTCGCAAAAACCTCGGAAGTTTGCGTGGATGGGACCAGTTCTTACAGAATACAAAAAAACAATATAGCGAACAATACGAGACCATGTCCATTAAATTCAACCTCTATTCTTGAAAACGCCTCCCCAGAAACCACGAGGGAAGGCGCAAGTGATGTGCCGCCGAATTCGCTCCTTGTTTCTTCTATACAACGAAGTCCATACGCAAGTCAATACTGTGCAGAAATGTAACACACATTTGTATCTTGAAGTCAAAAATTTGGGCGGATGCTGCCTTTGAAATAGAGACTAACCTCACGTACGTCTTCTTCAGTCGTCATGTTCATGACTGGAACTGCAGCAGCTTGCAAAACTTACCGCGAGTGATAATGTGACAGTTTTCTCCTTCCTTCATGGCGATCATCTATCATCATCCGCAACTACCTGAAATAATATACTACAGGATACAGAACGCTCATGCATGCGAACCAAAGTGAAAACTTGATTCAGGAGATCGTAACCTGTACAGGCGAGCTAAATCGCAGTGATTGAATTTTGAACTATTTTCACGTATGCATAAAAGATAATAATCAAATTAACGCTCAATTACATCTGTACTTTGTGCACCAACACACAAAATACATGCCCAAATACATGTTAGCTCTCGAACAATGGCGAGCATAGCTGTATGTGGATAATTGAAGTTCAGAGCTGTGTTTTTTTCATACGAAACTGAATCTCAACAAAATGGTGTTATCAATGTTTATCGAAAATTGTTTGACGAGGGGTATGGAACAGGAGCATCACAAGGGTAGGGCAACTGATACTCGCTAAAATGGGAGAGGGGGAGCGGGAGTGTTATTGCCAGATACGATAAGAGTTAGCGGTCACCGAAGTTCCCTTTTTATAATAGTTCCATCCATTTTTTAAATATTAGTTCCATGTCTAACTCAGAACTTTGTGGGCAAGTTGCAGTGGGCGTCAATGACGGTGACCCGTCTGCGGCCTCGAACAGAACGCGGCGCGACCGCGTCGCTCACGCTAGAACCGTCGCCGCAATGGCTTTTCTGGGTTTTCTTGATAGTTGTTCATCATATTTGATGATAACTAATAAGAAAACTAACCGACTATCAAGAAAACCCCATAATTTGATGTCCCGGAGAGGATTCTCGCTCGAGCGGCGCGGGGTCGCGCCGCGTTCTGTTGGGCCGCAGACGGGTCACCGCCATTGACGCTCACGGTACATTCGACTTAAACCGCCTCTTCTAAGTTAATTGTGAGGCATGCCAGGTAGAATGAATAGCTCGCAACATTGCGACTATGTTCTTTAAGTTACCAGCACACAGTTGACTATCATATGCGCAAGTGATCGATACCGCAAGTGAAAACAACCTTATGGTTGTACTTCTCTCGCATTTCTTCTTTTTTTTTTGTGTTTCAACTACGTGTATTCATTGAAGTCGACACTCCATTTCCGATGTTGATCAGTTTCCACCAATTTTGCCAGTGGCTCATCGTTCCTAATATTGATTGCTAGGATGTTAGCACCACTTCGTCCTCCTGATTATCCGTGCAGGCAATGTAAGGCCGTCGCTATGTTTATTCCAGAATATTCTGCACAGGTTTACCTCGTTGTGAGTGTTATCATGGTTGGTGTTTTTCAGGGTGGGAAGGGGGTCTTTTTTTGTTCCAGTGGCTCACTCGCGTGATAGTATTGGAAGAGCAGTGACCCACCCCGAAAATGAACTCCCCGAAGGAAGGATTCCGTTTGAAAGTCCCGCTAGTGAGTGCTGTGACTATAATGGACGCCGTAAAATCTCCAGCAAATCCACCACAGAATTGACATAGTCGAAGGTGCAGATCTCGAGCCGCAGAAGTTGAAGTCCGTGCGGAGCAGCTCGAGAAAGGGAACCTCTTCACTGACCAGAAGCCGGTGATAAAAGCGAGTTTTTTTTACTATGAGCGGCTTCGAGCTTTTGTTTTTTGTTCGATTTTCCACGATTCTTATTTTTGTTACGATTGATACTGCCTTGTTTTTGAACTCTCTTGTGTCAGCAATTCATTTGCGTCTCTCCGTTTAAGAGATCTTCGTTCTCGTTCTTGAGCTTTCAGAAATTTGGTTTCGCGTTGTTTCTGCGCAGTGTTAAGCTGCGATTCTAAGCGGAGTCTCAAAAACGAAGGGGTGGGGCATTTTCTCACCGTTGGTTTTGATATTTTTCTTCTGCATGGAGAACCTTTTCAATGATCTTTTTGTTTATATCAATTGATGCAAATAAAGTATTGCTGCATTCGATGCTTCACGTTCGTGTATTGTTTGTTCAAATTACCTCTTGCAATTCACTGCAGCTGATGGCTCAGCTGACGGTGGCAGCGCATGGTTCAACATACATGTTCCCTTTCTGAACCAGGTAAGTTACACGCACTCAAAGACTACCCCTCATACGTGACTCAGGCGCGAGTTACTCGAAGCCATCAAGTAACTCGCGCAGCATATCGCATGTAACTTGCCCATAGAGTTCGTCCTGATCTAGTGCTGGTTAATTCGCCGACGCTGCTTCGCGACCGCAGGGCAACATTCTTGCAAAGCGCGCTTGCTGCGCTGGCTCTTTTTCACATCCTGACACGTCCTACCATAGTTTTAACAAGTTTGGACAGAAAACGAAGGCTAAAACGAATTAAAATACACGTGATGTGCGTCAGAATCAGAATCGATGGAATATCGCAGTGAAACCGTGTCGCTGCGGTGGTTCTGAGCGGCAGCGAGGAGGTGTCAGCGAAGGGACCATCACTGAAGCAGGACGACCGCGAATATATACCGACATGCATATACATACATATATGTACAGTCTCTCTCTTGCCTTGCTGCGCCGCCCGTCTGCTGCGCTGCGCTGCGCCGCGCCACCGATGCGTCATAATGGGTGATGCGGTGTGGCACAGCAGACGAGGCAGCGTGAGGCAAGGATTTTTGAGAGAGGCTGTACGTACCATCGCTCATGCATACATCGTCTGTCCGAATAACATCTACCATGGAAGTGAGAACATGCCTTCCAAGTGCAGAAACGCTACATATTATATCTTTGTCAGCGTGTTCCATGCATGTAATCACAACGCATCGTCCTCCCAAATCATGAGAGTAAATACCTGGTAATAACGGGGATGTAACCAGAAATGTCACTGTTTTGAAATTTAAATATAAGCTTTAATCATCACAAATTTCGCAATGCCAGTGGAAATCGAAAAATCAAAAGCTCAAAAGTTCACTCAGCTGACACTGCAAAGAAAGCTGAAATTGCGTGATAAAATGCGATTTCGAAATAATTTTTTGTCTCCTTGACACTGAATAAAAGACCCTCCATTGAGATGACCAGTCGCAATGCACGTCGGTGACATCCAACTGGTGAGTTTTTAGTCGATTAAATTAGCTGGGCACTTTTATTTGGTAAGTTCGATTAGCTAGTGAATTGAGTAATATTGATTCTTGTGAAACTCATACCATGTGATTCAGGCCATTTCCTTGCTTTTTGCTGCGATATGTTCGCACGCCAAGGCGACCACAGGTGAGCTCCCTCTCAAAACTTCAGTCCCCCTCACAGAAGAAACGCACATAAACGAATACGTAAAACCCTCATTCTAGCGTTTGGTTGCAAAAATTCACTGATATCGGATGAGTGGAGAGAGGCTGTGCTCAGTTTTCACAACAAAAACCGCCGAAAACTTGCTGAAGGGGGATTGGTGGACTCAAAGAATGCTAAGATGGATGTAGCGAAAGATATGCAGAAGTTGGTGAGTATATTTCGAAAGAAATAAATGATGGATAATAGGAACTTTCGAATCGAAGATTCCCTCTTGTTCATCATGGCATTGGCTCTAAAAAAACGTGCTTGGAACATCCACCGCGGTGCTAATCGAGTTGCTCGATTCGCGAACAGTATCGATTGGCGCAGCCGCGCCGCTTGCGTACGCCTTATCCCCCATCCATTTGACAGATTGTGCATTTAAGTACTGGGACTGCAATATGGAAGACCAAGCATGGCAAAAAGTCAAGGATTGTCCAACGCCACCAACCACAATCGGTACCTATGGAGTATCTGAGGAAGTGTAAGTTGCTGGTCTGGATGATAGAGCCGACAGGCTTATATCGTTGACACGTGTGTAGTAACTAGTGAGCCGATCACAACACGCGGTCAATCGACGTTATTAAGAGTTTCGACTAAGAAGAACTGCAATGCAACCACAGTGACGGACACCACGTTGAAAACTTGGTGGAAAGAGCTTAAGACAAAATACGACAGCGCCGCTGCAACGATGAAATATGTGGCAGATCAAATCCCTCATTTCGGTGTGGTATGTTTACATTTTTTTACTGCCTGGATGAAATGAATGTACAAAAGAAAATCAGACCTATTTCTAGATGGCTTATTCGAAATCTAAGGCTTTTGCATGCACATATCAGCCTTGTACAGGTAGCCTACATCTAATCTGTGTCTACAGCGAGAAGTATGCGCTAGTAAGAAGTATAAATTGGGGCTCTTGTCGAAGATACCATATAATTCAGTGGAGCTGATCCGAACAATAAGATCTACGATGCGGGTGCTCCCATGTGCGATAGCTGTGCGCAGACATGCACAGAAGCACTTTGCCCAGACAAACCAGATCCAGGTAACATTGCTGCTTCTCATGGCTGTTAATGCGCCACTAATTTCAATTCTCATATCTCGATAAAGAAGCTTAGAAACTGTATGGCCTGAGAAGATCATCAAAATTACAGTCAAAGTCTCTTGAAGGAAAATATGTTAAATATGAAGTTACGGAAAGCACCTAAAAATGTATTTTCAGCGAAAGATTTGGATACTGCTATTTGTGGTCAAGCAAACCTTGACAAGATGTCAGATGATTTGAGAAATACGGCTTTGGATATGCACAACTACAATAGGTGATGATATTCTTTTTTTCCCTCGAATGATTATTGAGACGAACCCTCATTTAGAGTAATGCTCATTATGTTACAGGAGGCTGCTAGCTACAGGTTGGGCCGAGGATAAGCAGATTGGCTACGCTAAAACAGCAGCTAAAATGCCGGTCTTGGTCAGGAATTTTTTGAATCTCCATGATATTCCTGTTAAATTGCGAGAACACATCGATCTGTACGGACTTAGACAAGAAATGTGGTTTAGAAATACAGCTGCCAACTTGAAAACGATGCAACGACTTACACTGCTAAGTGTACTGATGCTACTGAAAATGCAGACGGAGCTGAAAATTTCTGGAGCGGCAACTACCAGCTTTCTAAAGAGGATGCTATCAAGAAGGTTCATATGTTCAGGCATTTCCCGCACAGAATGAGATCATCATTTTAGATATCGGTTTCATCAGGAGATCGCGATCATTAATTAGCACTGTGATATACTGTAGAATGGGAAAGAACAAACATTCAGAACCTCTGGAGCAAATTGCAAGCATGAATTTGCGAAAAACAACTTGCAAACAAGATTTTGAGTCGAAAAAGCTCGCAAACTAGTTTGTTGTCCACCACTGTGAAAAAAAAGTTGTCTACAAATATTCCTTTCTGCATCTATTTTACTACGTCGGAACTAAGAGGTGGCAAAAACGAGTATTTTACCGGCTTCCACCAAGTGCAAATATTTGACTAGTTTTGTAATGACACTAGCCTTCTACCAATTAACCCATTGACGACCGTGTGGCTTATCGATGAGCCACACATTTTTGGTCGCGTGGGACCGTGTGGATCATCGGTGAGCCACGCTCTCGTAACAAAGTGCAGGACCTCAATTTCGCGAAATTTCGCTGTGCTTTTAAACGAAATCGATGCATGACATTCAGACACTGTTTCACTACTCATGGTTCGGTACATACTATGTTTCAACTGCAACAAAAAGCTTGTCAAGGATGAGGTTTTTTGAAAACGAGGAAAGTGAATCGCACTTCCTGTGTAGTGAAAGCAAGCTATCTTTGCTATTAGGTCGTCAAGTATGAAATGTCTGATTTTTTGAGAGGTCAGTTTGACAGCTGGTACCTTCGGGGTTTCTTTAGGACCACTCTCATCTTTCTTTCCATTATGAAGATAAATTCTCCCTCTCTCAAAATCACCCACTTTATTTCTGACGAACTTAGAAATTTTTGTTTGAGAGGAACTTTTGTGAAACTACTCGAAGACGAAAAATCGTATCATTTCGGAATATGGGTTCCGTCGCGGAGCCTGTAAAGTGAGGACAACTCGAAATACCCTAGAAATGTTTGGAAAGGGAGTGGCTAATAAACGAACGGGACACCGATGTTCTGAGAAATTTCTTCCTGGTGATATAAACCTGCAAAGTGAGCGTTGTGATGAACCTGGATTACGATGAGCTGGAAGCTGTGGCTTAAGCGGATAGGAGTCAAACCATGCCAGTATATGCAGCAAGGTTTGGCGCTCGCAACCCTATATTATTCAGGTGTTCAGGACAATACGACAAGGTAAAGTGGCTCGATTAACGAATTTTCCACAGTTTGATCCCCGAAAATTGNGGAGTCAAACCATGCCAGTATATGCAGCAAGGTTTGGCGCTCGCAACCCTATATTATTCAGGTGTTCAGGACAATACGACAAGGTAAAGTGGCTCGATTAACGAATTTTCCACAGTTTGATCCCCGAAAATTGGTGCCATTTTTTGACCGTTTTTTGCAAAACCGCGCTGTGTAAACCAGGGGAGCAAGGAGAGGAGTCCACCTGCCATTCGTTGCACTGACCAAACCTTGCTCTACTTGACCACAACTTCTCCCATGCATTATTCCACTTCTTGATAGAGGAAATGTTCCACTTTCAACATGATGTTGGAAATGCCCTTCACCAACTTATCGCCACCTGCTTCTCAGGCTTCCAAGCTGTTGGCGCAGCCATGCTACCGCCGAGATGGCAAGGATGTGCCGGTAGCATAGGGACATATTTGGATTCCTCGTACCTCACCTTGTTGGAGAAACATTACTCGAAACTGTCTCATTCAAAATCAGACATTTCATACTTGACGACCTAATATAAGTCAAATTTCCTGCACAGAGCACTTCAGTACATTTCGCTAAGTTGAGATAGAGACATTTAAATTCGTATTATCATTATGTTTCTGTATAACACTGAAAAGCTCGTGATTAGACTTCTTGCAGCCGTAAAGTAAGAAAACCAGGATTCAATGCACTCCTTTTTAGTCCAGTGATAGCAAAAATCTCCCAGAACAAGATTCTAAATTAGTTTCTTGCAACCATCCATTTTATCTTTAGTATTTCAATCATAATTATGTGAAACACTGCGGTCGCCGCGCTGTTGAAAGGGGCGTTGGTCCCACGCGTCAGACACGCGAAAACGCGCGCGGTCGTCACTGGGATAAACCCGTCCAAAGTACGTAACACTTTGAATAGGCACCCCTTGCTAGCTTCCAATGTACTCGCTAACTTTGTCAATAAAGAACACGCGCTGCGCGAAGTTGCGTTCTTTTTGTTCCATTGCTATAAATTAATTAAAACGTCATATATTGGAAAGTGATATCTGCGACAAAAACGGTAGGTGATAGATCTTCAACCCCGTATGAGAAGTGCTCAGAGTTTCCAGCTCCACAAAATTTTAACGGTTCCCGCTTCGCTACGATTTTGCCGCGTACAGGGGTTTTCACACTTTGCCGCGGTTGAATTGTTGGATCACGCAAGTGTGCGTCTGGGATCCTTTTGGTTTCTTTGTGACAGCCGTGAGGCATCTGATAACAAGATTCCGTTACTTCGACACAAACTACACTTTTTGCAGTAGAAATCTCTTTATCCTTATCACAGTGCAAAAGTAGTGCCATAGCTGGCAGAAATCACATCGAAATGCAAATTTAAAAAATACAAAACTATCTAAGTTGATCCCTATTTAGGGTATCAGTTCCAGTCTCCGTTTTGGATAGGGAAAACCTGTTAACCCTTTCCAACTGGATCGTTCCCGATTGCTCCTCTTAACCCACGGGAGCACTGTTAGTTCTTTGCTCACGAATCTACGGCGAAGATCTCTAACCTCTTGTCCGAGGGAGGAGGGCAGCCTAATCCGCTATCCGCGGCTTCGAATTACATGCAGAACTCGGCGCTATTCTAGCGACCCTGCCACCACCACCACAGCCTACTACTCTCTCTAAACTAGAGCAAAGAATTCTTGCCAGAAAATCACGAGCCAAACTGGAGCCATTCTTAATGACTCGACAACTTCAAGCCATTCTCTACTAGCTCACATTCCGTGAGCTCAGTAGAACTCCAAACTAATTAGATTCATTGGATAAGCGCCTTTTATGCAGTGAGATCAGGGGCGTGTTCGCCTTAGTGGGTGTGGCCACACTCTCAGGCGAATGTATCCACACGCGTATCAGCGGGATATTCCTGACGCGCCCATGCTAAACAGGTGCATATCTGCAGGCTACAATAAGCCACTCACTGCAACTTACAAGCAATAAGCAATTAATAAACGATATATGAATTCCCATGTACTACAGGATGACCTTATTAGAGGATTGAGGTGAGAAAAAAGAAGTTCCAGCGCAACGCTCAGGTCCAACTATTAGACCTCCTGTTAAATGTGTCGATGTGTCCATATCCAACCTAGATTTTTTCGAAGACACACTGATTTGGATGAGTGTGTCGATAAAGCAAGTGTTTTTATTTCTGCTAAAGAAGAAAAATTCCTAATTCAATAAATACAGTGGAACAAGCCACTGAAGGACTATAACTGGGTCGAAAATCCAGGTCTTCGAAATTCGTCATGAAAACAATGAGGATCTCAATAGGTGCTGATGCTTAACATTCGCTATATCTGAATTTTTCAATTTTCTTCTTAGGCGATAGAGGATTGGTGGAGCCCACTGGAGAAATATGGCGTCGGCGAGCAGAATGTGTATGAACCAGGCAAAAATATCGATAGCTATGCTAAAGTAGGGTTTTCATAAGATCGATCAAGATATAGAGTATGGTATGTTCGTTTAGATGGCGTATGAAGAGGTAAAGGAAATCGGTTGTGGAGTGACCACATGTGCGAAGATAGGAAAAGTGATTGTCGACTGCCGATACGACATGTAAGTTTTTGCGCTTAATTGAGGAAATAAAATGGAGTTTCGTTAAGACAAGAAAAGGGAGCGCGTATTTCTTATTTACTGCAACTCTAAGGGAGCGCGTATTTCTAATTTACTGCAACTCTAACTTATTAAGTGGGTGCGAGAGACTGTGGGTGGAAACCCTACTGAACAGACCTTTTCGGTTGTTCAGCTGAATGCGATGAGAAGAGAGTAGAGAGAGAATGACTTCATCTGGCGATACTGTAACTACGCCACCGTCCTGGTGAGTCTGATGGTCAGTAACACAAGTGAGGGCCAGGCCCCGCTCACCATTAGGATCATCGACAGGTCGATGATCAGAAAATGTGGCGACTTATTGGCGGATGGTGGCGCCTTAGACTCTTAGACTTGTATTGTCCGTATGTGCAGTGAATACAGTGGTTCAGAGGATTATATGTTTATATCATACTGTACAGAAGAGTGAGCGAGATGAGTGAAGTGAGTAATGAGCGCGTCGTACGGCTTACAGCATCATTCTGTGCTGGTATTCATGAATGCGCGGGAGCGGGAAGGTTCGTGGTCTTTACCCGCTGCCGCTGGTTCCCGGCGGGAACCTTCCCAGTCACCCGTACGGGTAAATTTTGTATTCATGAAAGACCAGGAAGCGGGAAGACCGCGACGCGTGCACTTGTACTCTAATTTGGGCGCACTTTGGCATATGAAAGGCGCGAAGACAGGAATTTTGAATGTTTCGAGGAAGAATCCGAGCGGAAACTACCCCTTTCCATATTTTTTCGACATTATGTGCAATATAGTCGGATTCTTATCATCGGTTTATCATCGGAATACAGCCTAGCCTAGAATTTAGTTTAGATTCCAGTTTTTTTGGTTAACTTGCCGTTCCCTTCTTAACATAGAAAAAGCGATCAAGTTTTCTCAACACCTAAAAGTGTCACTGAAACGCGGTCATAGGTTGTCGCCAAGACCTATCGAGTATCGAGTGCTGCACTTTTCCTCGCCAATACCACAACGTTGTCTTCGCTCTAAGAAGTTCTTGATTTTCTATCAATCTTTTTTCTAGCTAAATTTCCCCATCAAATTGAATTTTGAGAATGCAGAATGAAAAAAATCCATCGAAACATACATATGGGTAACTGGAATTAAAGAAGATGTTTTACTTAAGTATCGTACTGCGACAATAATGATTATCGAAATGCTATAATTTTGGCATCATACAAAGATTCAATGTATGCAGAAATGACAACCCCTGAAATCATGTACAGTTTTCACGACATGTGAATAGACTAGTCATTTCGAGAGCCAGATGAATCTAGGGCGTGTCAAAACTTCCAAAATTTTCAAGAATTTATTGAAGGGCGAAATGAAAATATCGTTAGCAGTGAAGTAGCACACATTGCTAAGAAAATCGAACATTGTCCAAGCACTATTGAAAGAAATGAGCTGAGCGTGGGGATAGTATTCAGTTAACAATGTGAGACGGAAGACAAAACCCTTTAGCATCCTAGTAAGGCAATATACTGCCTAGATTTATTAATGGAAAGCAGAAATGGTTGGAAATGTGACGGATTTCCATCCACGGGTAGAGCTTCCCGAGGTCTAGAGGGTCGGGTAAGCGGGAACCTTCCCGTCCACCAGCCGGGTAGGCTGGGAAGGTACCCGCTGGTTTCATGAATACAAACTGTTCACCCGCAAAACTCGTCCACCCGGCGGGAAGGCCAAAACCTTCCCGGCGACGTTCATGAATACCAGCTCTGACTAGCAAGTATATATCATAGCAAGCATCCCATTCCACATGAGGTACGGTATGACTGATGGCTTAGGATACAAGAAGGATCATCGATTCGTCGATGATATAACTTGAATATCAAGTGGTGTTATTTTTAGCATGGAAATTTTGAAAATATTCCATCTCTAATGCTGTGGAACTTTCCCAAGAGATGATATTTCTTTCGAAAGAACTCTTGCAGTACCTCCATTCTTCTATGGATAGCTTATGCAACTTACAGCAGTTTAAAAGTTTTGTGAGCGTTTTTTTTTCAGTTCCCTCACTGACGGTGACACGATCTACACAACTGGTGTTCCATGCAAGGGAGGATGTTCTGGAAAAGGCTGTTCGCCTCTTGGTGGACTGTGCAATCAGTAACCGTGGAGCTGCTCATTCCCCGAGCAGTCTATCTTTTATATAGCTTCGAATTTTATTATAACCGTATCTTCTGTAGCGTTGCAAACCTTGTGTTTAGATGGGAATAAATATTTCATGTTGGTACTGCTATTATCCGGGAAAATAACACGCGCGGAAGATGGTTACAGCTCTCTCACATGTAAATATAGTAGGGCGACCTTGTGTGAGAGAAATTCTGTCTGGTTTAGGTAGCAACGATGGTTCGACAGTATTGGTGCGAAGAAATGGATTTCGGCAGATCCTTCTGGGGATATGCATGGATCTTGTCAATGATGACACTCTCCAGCGGGAATATGATTAAAAGGAAAGGGGTAAAGGCAGTAATAGCAGGTTTAGCATCTACTCGGCACACTGATTCCAGCGGTATACACAAATTGTCTCAAAATGGTCTTAAAACCGGTTTTCCAGGGCGGGGCCACTAACAATTTGCTGACCCGAATTGACGGGTGAAGCCGTTGATTTTCTCGATCGAACACGCTAAGACTAGTTTGCCAACGATGCCGCCGTGACGGGCAACCAGCACGGCTTGGAGCGATCCACCTCCCGGCTCCAAATTTTAGCCACTTCGACCCCTTTGAGAACGGGGCTTTCTTTGCTTTTGTGCCTGTTGACATACCACACTGGGATTGAAATGACGAGAAGGACCAGGATGTGTTGGTATCTCCAACATACGAAACGAGATGGTCCCTGCCTTGAAGGTGTACGAACCAAACGCAAAATCGAAGCAGCTAAACCTAATTGTTGGGATCAAACACTGGATGACTTAGACCTAGATGTTGTCAGTTTGGCAAATGGATAAACTGTTATGCTGCTTTGTTAGGCTGCCGACGTGTTGATACTGTCGCCGAGTGACAATGAGACGACGTCATGTTTTCGCACCTGCACGCCACCTATATATGGTCGCCACGAGGTTGGAACCTCATCCGTACACCTGCTCACAATGTTGTTATTCTGCTTCTTCTTGATTGTCTGCCTAGTTTTGGCTAAGGAGGACTGCGACAAATTCACCAGAGAAGACCGATGTAATGAGATTTTCAACAACATCGAGTACTGCAATCAGGAGTCCTATCGACCACAGCTGATGGTGCACATTTCTCATTCATTAGGTGCTTTCCATGTGCCGTTTGGCAACTAATAATCCTGATAATCCTTTTAGGATTGCTTGGTAACATGTGGAAAGTGCGGAGCGTTCTCTTGCAATAATCCGCTACCGGAAACTTCATTGAATTGTACTGCGCTGGCTTCTCAATGTAATTCCACAGTTTGGGAACGATTCATGAAGGTGCTGTCACATTGTTTGTTGAAACTTCTAAGAGCTTCTTACTGTGGTTTCTTTTCAGGAAAAGTGTCCAGCTACATGTGGAAAATGTGACGTGAAAAATGCTAACTTATGCAAAGATGCTAGCGATAGTACCATATGCTCAACTATGGTGGTGAGTGGTCGATTCTCAGATTTTACAGTGAACTCTGGACGGCCGTGGACAAGGGGCGGGACCGCGGCGCGAGCACTCTAGTTGTCTGCTGCACTTCCTAAGGCGGCGGCAAATCACAACATGTCGGTTTTCCTCCGCGTCTCTGCCCAGCAGGCCCACTGCCTCGGTGCCCGCGCTGCGGTCCCGGCCCTTATCTACGACCGCTCGGAGTTCACTTTACATATACAGTGGGCGTCAACGGCGGTGACTCGTCTGCGGCCTCGAACAGAACGCGGCCGCAGAAGGGTCACGGCCATTGACGCCTACTGTATCTCTATAGCTCGCCAAATGTAGGGTTTTCTCTTTAAAAGGATTCTTCCCCCTCAACGTATATTTTGCCCAATTATATGGATATTCGCCAGCTGTGATCGTAGACAAGACAAGAGAGAGAGAGAGAGAGAGAGAGAGAGAGAGAGAGAGATTTATGGTATTCAAAATATTCGGAGTTCTTCCCCAATGATTTACATTTCTCAGCAGTTTTGCAATTCTCTCGACTTCTACGATCAGATGACCGAACAATGTGCTTCAACATGTAATCGCTGTCCGAGCAGCGGAAATAATGGTGGGTCTTGTTTTCAAAGATTGGGACTAGGATCTGGATGCATAATAGGGGTTGAGGATAAATGGATAAAGTGGTCGGCGTTGATTAACCCCTTCTGTGGGATGCGCCGCACATTCGACTTCATCTGAACATCGTAGAGGTGTTGAATGCGTATGTGCCCTATACAGTGACTTGCGAGGGGGATCCGTTGAACCAAGTCAGTGCTTCGTCCTCCCAGACTCCTCCGGTGCCGATTTACCGACCCCGGAGGGATGGCTGGCTTGGTTGGCCACGGGCAGGATCGAACCATTGAACGCGTGCGTGCGCAGCGAGCCTCTTACCACTGCGCCACACGTGCCTAAACAGGGTTTACCCAGGAAAAAAAAAAGTTCGCGTCCGCGTTAACGGTAGATGAATTTTTGTGGTGTTGACACTCTTACTCTGAGTAATCTCAGTGATCCATGCGACCCTGCATAATTGTATCATATTTGGCACTTCCTTGGGAAGGATGAACAGCTCACAGGATGACCCAGAAGTCTTGCTTGTGACTGACCGGTTTTGTCTTGAATACTTTCGCAGCCTACACATGCGAAGCACCTAAGGCGAATAATATTTCTATCATCCTCAGGTCAAACTGAACCAAAATATGTTGCACATATTGATTTCCTCCAATTCAGGTACTACCTGCACGGATTTCGCGCACGACTGCACGGCACGAATAGGATTGTGCAATAATCCTAACTATGATGGACTAATGCACAGAGCTTGTGCTAAGACTTGCAACAAATGTGGCGGATGCTATGACGCAAGCAGCAAGTGAGTCCTCCAGTAATAAATGGTACTTTAGGTCATATCTGAGCACGTACAGTGAACTCTGAATGGTCGTAAACAAGGGCCGGGACCGCGACGCGGGCACTCTGCTCGTCTGCTGCATCTCTAGAGGCAGGGGGAAATCATGTCGCATCGGTTTTCCTCCATGTCTGTGCCCAGCAGGCCCGCTGCCTCGGTGCAGCATACAACCAGAGTGCTCGCTCCGCGGTCCCGACCTTTGTGTACGACCGTTTAGAGTTCACTGTACATGTTGTTCATGCTCATAAACTCGGCATTACCAATGATTTTCAGGTGCAAGTCATGGGCGGCTCACGGTTTCTGCACGAGTCCCGAGTATGATCGTAACATGAGGCTGAGACATTGTGCTAAAACCTGTAGATTATGTTGAACTGTCCATATATGTAGTAGGTCGTCAAGTATAAAAAGTCGGATTTCCCTGAGCGGTTGGTTTGACAGCTGAAATTTTCAAAGATGCACTTGATCACTTTCCATTCTTCATTCTATTATTATTTTATTCATTATTTCATTCCATTTCATTTCCGTACCATTATGTGAACTATGAAATTGTCATTGATGACACGAGCTGAGCAATGCTCACTCATCCACTGGTGACAGTTCCGTATTGTGGTACATATGAACTCTCCGCTTCTCGATAGGTGGGAGCACTAAGTATGGAAGAGTGGATGGATCTGAAACTCCGTGGGATCACTGCCGCTGCGAAATTGGTGAAACTGGTGAAGGAAAAGAGTCCGTGGGTGAGTGAAAGATCGACACCAAGTAGCGAGTATGATGCTCAAGATCCAGAGCTGGTCGGTGGGCGTCGCAAGCGGGAAGTGTTTTACGGGAAGAGAGGTGATGGAACAAGGCATTTCAATGCCAACGGATGGCAATGTGATTTCCAGCCAGGCAACGAAATAACACTCCTGAAAGCCAATAATATATTTTTGTTCCAATCTTTTTTGTTGAGAAGTTCTAGGCTTATAGGCTACTAGACGGCATACCCGGCTCCGCCCGGCTGATTACCATGTTAAATAATCTCATTAACTTTTTCTCACCTGTTCGAATATGAAAAATTCGTTAAGACAAATTAATCGATAGTTTCTTGCGAAATAGTGGTCATATATCATATAAAATGTTCGTGTTACGCATATTGAAGAACCACACCTGACATGTCCTCACCCGTCCCCGAACGAGTAGAAAAATCGATAAAATCAATATATCGATACCGTCGCTCAAAATGTTTGTCATATTCATGTTCAGCGTATGGACTATCCCTGGCAGGCATGGTTTTGCCAGTCTCTGGGCAAGGATAGCGAAAGATCAATTAAATCGATATAATTGATAAGCTAATTGATAATTCCCCGCGTAAAGTAGCCTGTAACCTCCGCTGCCCCATGAGACCTACATGGAAAATTTGGTCCAGATCAGTTCACTCTCCGCGATTTCTATTCATTACATACATACACACACAAATACACATACTTACGTATGTAAGGTTTTTCCCCACTACAGTCCGAAGAAGACTGTGCGAGTTTGAGAGAGTATCAGTGGGGACCTTAACCGGGAAAAACTTTGATGGTCGTTTTTACAGTGTTAATGGAGTTTGGCGATTTTATTTTTCTCCTTAATAAAAGAGGTCACGCCTCATTGAGCATTAGCTAACAATGTTAGCTGCTATCATTATTCATTAGGCACCGGTTCCAGTCACCGATGATGTACCGCTGCGTCCCCTCGGTCACAGAATGATTTTTATCGTTCACACATATATATATATATATATATATATATATATATATA
>JARK01000454.1:0-45544 GCA_000688135.1 Ancylostoma ceylanicum
CCACCCCGGTCGACGCCTACTATGGCAGACAACCTTCACTTTTCGACCCCGAATTCTACGGACG
Organism: Ancylostoma ceylanicum; assembly: GCA_000688135.1. Taxonomy (NCBI): domain Eukaryota; kingdom Metazoa; phylum Nematoda; class Chromadorea; order Rhabditida; family Ancylostomatidae; genus Ancylostoma; species Ancylostoma ceylanicum. The sequence continues at coordinate 65 of JARK01000454.1, forward strand.
ACCATCACTTTGGAAGATCCATTCGCAAGACTATTCCACTTATGCTCCTCACGCCGCCGCAGACCCCTTTCACTTTGGGCACAGTTGACGAGCCTCAGACCCCTCAGACGCTTTTCACGTCGGAAACCCCGACTCCCCTATCACACCTATGACTATAATTTTGGTAGAATTGTGCTACCCTATATATGCTATATGAAAAGTACGTTGGAGAGACAGCAAGACCTCTCTACGCTCGAATCGACGAACATCTAAGAGCGTTGAGAAATCCCGCATCCTACATAAAAAGTAGTTTCTCGCACCATCGAACATCACGCCACACGAGAGAAGATCCGCCTGGGCTCAAAGTCACAGCTCTGCACCGCTCACTAGAAAGCACTTTGGAAAGGAAGCTAATGGAGGCTCTCACGATAAACCGTATCATGCCCGAAATAAACAACAGGGATGAGCTTATGGATACTGTAAGGCTTATCACATAGGACGGTCGTGATTGTGATTTTGTCGCTTCCGTCGCATTCTCTGTAGCTTTCATTCGTGTTGTGACTTTGTGTTGTGCTGTTTGTCATTGTTGCTGCTTAGCCCGGTCAGTTTACTAGCCTATCCAACTATAGTGTCATTGTTAACAAGAATGCTAGTAGACATGTCGAACTATATTGTAGGCTTGAAGAAGGTGTTAGAGCACCGAAAGCTCGTCAATAAACAACCTCTCACGGGAGTCTACATCAATATAGACACAAAGAAGCTACTATAATTTTGGTACAATCTGCACAGAAATTTGCACTCGATTAAGAATTGGAGAAGGTGATAGCAGGAACTAACCTCCACCTCTTTTTCTTCAGGAATGTAACACCCGTTCAAAAGAGGTGGCATCGGTTGAATGTAGCTATCACATCGATCCTGCAACAATAAGGTATGCAGAGACAGCAACGGTAGCACAGCACTGAGGAACCTTTTGCTGTCCGCCAATACGGAACCGGCCCTGGAAAAAATGTCCTGGTTCAAGTATACGGGTAGTGCGGCATTCAGCTTCTCGGTGGTACTCGAGCAACCACACACGGTAACGCCCCTCTTCTACCTCCAGCTCCACCATCGCCACCTGAAATCTATGGTCAAAGCACAAAGTAAGGAGAGTAAAATGGATACAACAGCAAGTAGAAACATCAAAGATTGCTCAGGTCGATACTACTTATGTGTCAAGGACCATTCCTTACGAATACTCAGCCTTTACAGTCGCAGTTGCTCACCTACTATAAGTTGGCCGTATGCCAAAGCTGCAGCACTGGCAAACCTGTCATGTTCTGTCGAATGTAGCAACAGTCACATAATAAGCAAATTGATATGGCTTTCTATATCTATTTGCTTATTATTTGTAATTATATTATGCGACAGCCCGATCTCGAAGGAACTCCTTCGGAGCCATTTTGCAGACAGGGGACCAGCTGGTTTCGCATGTTGGAGATAGGAACATATCCTAACGTAACATCAACAGGCACCAAAGCGACGAAAGCCCGGACGTGAAGGGCTCGAAATGGTTACAATTTGGAGCCGGGAGGCGGATCGCTCCAAGCTGTGTTGGCTGACCGTCACGGTTGTAACGATGGTCAACGAGTCTTGGCGTATCCACTCGATAAGATCAAGAACATCACAAGTCAATTCGGGCAGCAGACTGTTAGAGACCCTGTCCTGGAAAACGAGTATAAAGACGTTTTGAGACAATTTATGTACACCAATGGAATCAGCGAGGAGATACAGAATCTGTTATAACCTCAACCACGGTGGGCCCTCCATTTAAAACATTTCAAGTACAATGCCGAAATCAATTTGTCGAAAAGACAATCTGTTTAGAGCTCAAGCACGAAAAAGAGGTATAGCGCGTTCCACCAGGGACAATAGCTCAGAAGAAATCAGAGCGAAAAAGTTGTGTAGCCGCTTCCGAAGAAGTTACCGCAATCCAAAAACAGCGCAACAGGGGTATTCTCGTGGTCACCGCGATACAAACGTCAGCCAAAGCGGACAGCTGGACACGGCGCCACGCGGCCGCCGTGCAACACCGCCGCGAAGCTGTTGCGTGGCGCCGGCTTATCGATCGGTTTCTTCTTTCAGGCCGCGTTTTCGGCTTTTTGTTCATTTCAGCTAGGATTTTCACGTTTGCCACATATTTCTTTGAGTTCTCTCCCAATGCAGTCGAGGAGAGGTATCCGATCCTCTTATCCGATCTTATCGCCACGCAGCAGCCTCGCGGCGCTGTGGCGCGGCGGCGGCGTGGCGTCGTTTCCGTTGTCTGGTGCCGCAGACGTTGGAATCGCGATGACCACGACAAAACAGACAGGGCATTCGCCCTGGAGTAAAAGTTGCGTCACATATACGCGCTCGAGCTGATCCATTCCACGTTCAAATCCTTAGTTGAAAGGCTATATACGCGCGAGCGGTTTTAGGCAGTTCGCATGTAGCCTTTGTCTTGGGTCTACAATTACACCAACTGTCACACCGTCAAGAATTCCCTGTATCATCGTGAGAGAAGGCGTGCATGATTCCGCGACTGGTTTGTCCAAATCGTCGCCCCGCCCATTACGGTTGACTCGTTCTCCTCGTGCGCGATTCCACTAATACCCACTATACAGTCTGTTCTCTCAAACTTACACTGCCATCCTCGCCCCGATCGAACAAAGCCGCGCGTGCGTGTTCGATTGGGGCGAAGTGCTGCAACAGCCGATCAGCCTCACACCGCGCCCCAATCGTACACGCACGCGCCGCTTTGTTCGATCGGGCGAGGATGGCAAAGTGTTGTCGTGGAGCCGTATGCATACCTCCTCCCAGTTGGGAGTGCCCTCCCAACTTCTCCCTACTGGGAGCATCTCCCAGCCAGGAGAAGTTGGGAGCTCCCGCGATGCACATCTGTTGGGAGCATGTTGGGAGCTCCCCACGCAAAATTGCACAGACTTTTTCGGATAAAGAACAATGTGGCAACCTTCCATAAGAGGTAATAAGTTGATGTTTATGTTACCAATGCTATCAAAGCGTCAACTCGGTATCTTAGTTGGTTTGTTTTTTTTCGGAAGTCCTTGAAACTTCGTCTGCGGCTTCGAAGAAGAGCTTCTTTGTTTCGTAGCTTTATTTATGCAAACTCGTATTGATGATGTGTCTGCATCTGCTGCACGATGGTCTTAGGTCTGTTACTGAAGGCATGACGAATCCTTTCTGTAGTGTTCCCAAGAAAATTTTAGTATACCAAGTCAAGGTAGGTTGGTCTCCCATGCCGGTTGCGCTGATTTCTTGTTGTCCTCTGTAACTTTTCACTGTATAATTTCAAAGCAAATCATTCCTGCGAAAGCCTTCTAGATCTCAACCAGCGCCGTACACGCGTCTAACTTGATTTGTGGCAGTTGAGATTCTTCGAGGCGGTCATCGTGAAACTGACAGCTGTATTGCAGCGCTTCGCTATTTTTGCACGACTATGGTAACGTAAAAATTATAATCATGGTCATTCTGACAGTGCTGTTCAGCTATCACGAGCGCGAGCTGGTGCAAGAGCATGAGTGCAGCACTGTTTTCCATGTGTCCAAAGTGCGGACGAGTTTTCCGCTGAAGGTATACGCGCGTAACGCTACGAAATCCTGTGCGATGGTGCGCATTTCATACACTACACTGTGCACTATTACATGCCCTACACTATACGCTGCGCTAGAACACGCGCTGCACATCAAGTCAATAGCGTTAACTGGCGCGGCGGACACCAAAATGGCCACGCTTGCATCCGTGTCCACGGCAGAATCTCCGCAGGTAGGCAGTTATTCCTTGTGTTCAACTTATCGTTGTGGTTTCCTATTAGCCGGCTACACAATGAGCGAGTCACCTCGTAAGTGAAAATTTCCGTGAGTGCTGCCTCTAATTCTATCAGAATAATTGTTTTACAATTCTCAGTTTATAACAGCTACAAAAAAGCATTATACAGGCAGCACCATTAACACTTGGAAGCAGGGAAAAATCGCTGGGGGTCCTGACAGACAGTGAGAATTATTAGTTTCGGGTACTAGCAGTTCAATGCATCTAATGGCCTTTGCTGGAGCTCCTAGTGTTCTATCTTTACAGCAAAACCAAGTAGTCATTCAGTGGTGCATGAATATGTGCAGAAATCCACTCGATTACCTCATCAAAATTGCGCTCCCAACTTCTCCCCTACTAAAAGGTAAGGGAAAATTTCGGCATTGTTGGGAGATGTTGGGAGCTTCCCACTCCCACTCCCAACAAGGTATGCATACAGGGAGTTAGGCTGGGAAGTTCCCACTCCCAACTTGGGAGCACTTGGGAGGAGGTATGCATACGGCTCGTGGTCACCGCGATACAAACGTCAGCCAAAGCGGACAGCTGGACACGGCGCCACGCGGCCGCCGTGCAACACCGCCGCGAAGCTGTTGCGTGGCGCCGGCTTATCGATCGGTTTCTTCTTTCAGGCCGCGTTTTCGGCTTTTTGTTCATTTCAGCTAGGATTTTCACGTTTGCCACCCACTTCTTTGAGTTCGTTGTGGCAGATGATACGGGTAACTAAGAGCTCGCACCCCTGTTCCTGGGGGCCAATAAAATAGCGCATTGCGAAACAGATAATGAAAAACAGCTTGGACAACCTGAAACAGTTCAAGATAAGATCGGGCAGGAGGTTCGGAAATCTCTCCTCGACTGGATTGGAGGAAAAACCCAAAGAAATGGGTGGCAAACGTGAAAATCCTGGCTGAAATGAACAAAAAAGCCGAGAACGTGGCCTGAAGGAAGAAATCGATCGATAAGCTGGCGCCACACAACAGCTTTGCTACGGTGTTGCACGGCGGCCGCGTGGCGCCGTGTTCGTTGTCTGCAGCCGCAGACGTTGGGAACGCGGTGACCACGACAATAAGTTTGAGGGAACAGACTGTACATGACCATGCAAAATTTGAATGTAGTCGATAACGAGTCAATCATGAAGGGATTTCTCCACCTCGTTTTTCCTCACGATGATACACACCCGTGCAACAGTGGCGGTGCGTGTCATTATGACGTAGTAATGACAATTTTGAAATGTCCTGCATTGAGTACGGGAGATGTCAGAGTTCTGGTGTCGTATACAATAGTCTGCCCTATAAAATTCTGCCCCATATGCGCAACTTTCCGCACAGGATGCACTATGTATGTACGCTTGCGAAACCTAGCCCATCGTGAGAAATTTCCACCGACAAAGAAATACTCATGTGAAACTCCACCAATGAATGCAGCGCTTTATCATTTCCCTCAAAGTAATGTTAACCCTCGCCGTCAGTAATTCTGGTTTTCTATTTTTCCCTAAAAGAATGAAACTGATTTTAATTTTTTGAAAATTATTTTTCAGGGTTATGCGACACAGTTACGTACTTATATTGACAAACGGATTTCAGTAGTTGAACTTTCCCATGCGTGGTGCTTCGTCGGTAGGAGTTTCACGTGCCGGGCAGAACTTTACGTGCGTGATATTCTGTCTGGCAGAGTATCATACGGGCAGAATATTACACACCGCACTGGCTCTGTGCGCAATCACTCAGTTACTGTCGCGCACGCACTATAGAACACTGCCCTCAAGCTCTTCGCTGACTTCATTTCTCGCAAACTTAATGGAGAGCGAACATAATGGTATGGAGCGCGTTGCTTCACAACGGTGTTCTCTTCTACCCGACAACAAAATCCACATAACAAAAAAACCCTACCGCCGTGACTGACTGCCGCTCACTGTAGTCGAGATGTTTTGGTTCTACGACGTAACTTCCACGATCAAGTGAGGACTGATCCACTCCATCATCATTTTGTTTCTGTGTTATATTTTCTGGAGAACTCCTTGGAGATATGGCAGCATTCGTGGAAATAGCCGCTGCATTGTTACTCCGTTGAATAGGACGTGATTTGGCTTTGCCAGGAAGAGGTCTCTTCACCTTGCTCACTTTCCTTGAGAAATGTGGTGCCCAGCTCTGAAGATGTAACCGTTTAGATGGTGATGCTATATTGTAGAGGTGCAAGAAGAGGCAATTATTTGGATGCCCAGACATTCGAACATATTCAAAATACAGTATTTTCAAAAACGCATTTGAGCTCTTCGTCTTAGAATGAGTTACTCGAACGAGTAATCTGCGAGTATTACACAAAGAAGCTACTTTGTGAACCAAACCAAAACCTCACCTCACCCACTGGTTCCGCACTGACAACCCTCCACTCCGCCATCTCGTTTCCAGAAATTACTTGCCCTGGTCGAACTAGCCCGACAATCGCTTCGTAGGCTTGACCACCTTCGAGGAGCTTTTGCTCATCACAAATAGCTCCTAACTCTTCGTGATCGAAATTGTCCCCAATTCGGTGTCCAACAGGGACTGATAAGGTCAGTTTCAACTGCAAAGAAAGCAAATAGAAGTAGTAGTTAACTGTTCCGATGTTGGTCGTGCTGTGCATGCCTATGACATCTTCCTTGTACTAAATCAAAAAGCAGTGCTTTTTTGAAAGAAGAAGAAAATTAAGAAGAGGAAGGGAAGAAGAAGAAAATTCGGTTCTAATTTAAACACAAAAACACAATACGTATGTTAACCATTTCTGAATATGAGGGTCTTTCCAGCAAGGGCATTCGCTTTCATACTCTCTGATGTCAAAAACCCCATAATTCACCCACAACATCCTTGTTTTTAATACAAAGGAAAGCGGCAAAGAAAAAAAAAAACGAATTTTTACTATCATTATATGTTTCGCCATTTTCCTCGGTCTCAAAAATCCTCATTTCATTACTACAGTGCGTTTCGTAATTACAGGACTCCCTCAACTATTCCACCCCTGGCTCTTCCACAAATCGTGGAATTTTTTCTCTAGTACCATTGTGATCATCAACTAAAATAACCCTGGTGCTCCATTTTAAGCTCACGGTGACAACTGATTTTTTAAAATAAGGAAAGTGTTGCTCTCGAAATACGCAAATGGTTCCTCCAGTGATGAAAATTATTTTAACAAAAAAGTTTCCAGAAAATTTAGTAAGTTTGCACTAATCTGAAATGGTCTTCATTATAATTTTCAATGACTACTCTAGAATGCTACGCCATCTCCTTCCAAAGCATGAAATTAGGCGCTCGAACTGTGTTTCACGATCGTCTCAGATGAGGCACGGGTCGTGGCTCGAGCCTTATACATCCAAAGCGAACCCTTTTTGAAAATTAACTTTATTTACATATTCTATTCTGACTCAGACATGCGTTTGTGTTCCAGCACATTCCCGTCTCTTCTGTCCTACTCCTTCGCGACTTTATTGGGTCACCCTGTATAGCTGACGCTTGCGTGTTAATGAGAGAAAGAGCATTGTGCATTTCAGTGCTGGAAGTTCAAGTAATGCACCCATCGCGAACTGGAGACTGCTACTAAAGGATAAATCTGGACATTAAGTGTCCATAAACAAAGCAGAAAACCTAGCCGAATAAAGGGATAAACAGCCATCAGCCAGCACCTACCTCAACAGAATTTTTGGTGGTACGTGTCGGGAATGGGCCTTGCACCACTTTACATTTAGATATGGGCACTTCGAACCTTTCGCCACAATCTTGCACATGGCGTATGTACTCGAAGCTAAATGACAACTCTTCACATGCAAGTCCTCCACCTATTTTTCACAACCAGTGAACACATACGGTAGCGAGAAATCAATCCAGTCTCCATGCCGGAAAGCAGACAACTCCGCTGTATCGGAGCCATAGTAAAGAACACCTCCTCTGCCGCCTCGAAATCGGCGGGACCAAATAGATGCTGTTACGTCGTTATCAAGGGATTTGACAGGAGGGCTGATGATGAGGCCTAGGAGATGAACGTTGTTCTCGCGAACTGACGGCCGCACATCATGGTTCCTCTGAAATATGAAAAATTTAGGAAAAAAAAAGAAAGCTAAAACCAAATTATACACACATACGACTTGAAAAAAAATAATTTGGTCAAAAAGGTGAGAAAACAACGCCCAAACTCTTATTTTATGAGACATCAGAAATCGAATATGTGTAATTAGCAAGCAAAAACAATTTGGCACGGCCTGATTATACAAGACTCCAATAAGAAAAGGGCCATAACTTTGCAAGTAATTACTCCCGGGAAAATGTTGCTCGACACTTTCACACATATGGTCTGGTAGCCCACAGAGGGCCCATGATCTGACATTGTCCGCAACTACGACCACACCTGTTTCCAGCGATGGGAGAAAGCCACAGAATCCCTTTTGAAGGAGATAGATGCAGTACGCCAAAATAGAAGGAATGACACCAAATTTACATCAAAACCTAGTGAGGTAGGCTTAGAAATCAAGCGTACATAATTGCAGTCAATGTCACATCATGGGCCCTGTGTATGCTACCAGACTATACTTTCGCAGACATCCTCAAGGTTTCGCTCGCAGGTATTACAGAAAAGAACATGTGAGGTGAGCTGTTTTCTGGACAGAGTTCAGAATAGTGGACCAATCAGCGGATTTCGCTTATCACTTAACACGCTCAAAAAAGCTATCTTACGTTGGCGGTATGGAGTCTAGGGACAGTGAAAGACTTCCACACTATTGAACGCTTCTGATTTTTTTTTGATTAGTATAGTCAACCCTCAAGTGGTCTTGGGAATTACACTTGTATCAAAGACTAGAATTCAAGTTAGACGTAGCCGTGAAACCCTCGAAAGCACCTTTATGACTCAAAACGGATCATTTATGAAAGGTTTTAGAAAATATTCAAAACTAGGCGATACCCAGTACTGGAAACGGCCGGTTAGGGTGCAAATGAAAGTTTGTGGACCATTGCAGCATGTAGAAATACTTATATTTTTTCATCAGGTAAAGAGACAAGTGATCCTCAGGCTATCATACTTCGACAAATTGCTAGCGACTAATTTTTCTTCCATTTCTGTATGTTATTTCTAATGTTAGAGAAACCTTGACTTGGTAGCATGCTTTGAAAAATAAACATGAAACAGCGGTAATCCACAACCAACCATTTTTCCCAATCTGAATCTAGAACCCTGTGGCGCGCGGCAGTCAGGGCTGTGAGTTAGTAACGTAACAAACATTAACGTGTAACGGTCACTTTCTGTTAGAAATTAGTGGAACAAAAGCATAAATGCCCCCCATTTCCTTCCACGGAAGTCGGCTTACTATCTGTTTGAAGTAAATTCGTTAAATTGCATGAATTGAGACGTTGATCCTGGTACAGAAAAAGTCGAAATATGTAGTTCACCCGATTCATGATCATTTTTCGGAAAGCTCCATTCTTACTGTAGGTTAAAATGTTGTATAGAGTTCATCCAATATCAAGCACTCCACGATAGGCTAAGAAGAGGAACAGCCGACTAAATAAATTTCTGACATGGACCTTACTTACCAGAAAGCTAAGCTATGCACAAGCAGAGATTGGTAGACAATGTTCAGAACTGTACATACGTCATGTGACAATAGCTCAAATTACTACGCTGAAAATGAAAATTAGACTCTGCCTACTCTTGAAAGTTAAAAGTTTATACTCAAGATTTGAAGTAGACGAGCAGTGAGCGCCCTCGTAAAATTCATCTGGGCTGGGATTCATGGACGCAAAACCAAGCGAAACCAAGTTAGCAAACCAACTTTTGCATTCTTCGCCTCTTAACTTTACGGACTCTATGAGATGACCGATCACAATAGCCATCAGCGTTATTTATAGTGCGTCGGAGTCCGATTCGGTCTGATAAGAAATGATACGTATCGACCCTCATCTGCCGGATTCCGACGAGGATCGATACGTATCATTTCTTATCCGACCGAATCGGACTCCGACACACTATAAATAACGCTATCGTTGGTTTGCATGACTAGCGTTTGATGAATCCCAGCCCAGTAGAAGTGTAGGGTCCAATTAAGTCCTTACGGTGACACCGAATGGCGTTTCCGACTTGTCTTTCTCCTTATTTTTAGTGATAAGGAAGTGAACTTTTTCATGAATGTTATAAGATGCGAATAGCTGGTACTTTGCTGAAGCACAGCAGTTGAATGAGTCTTTGGCAACACAATGATCAGCAAAATCATACCTCCCTCCGAATTTTTTCAGTTGACTATCTCCGTTCAAGTACAGATCCGTAATGTAAACATCGTTCCATCATCTACTGTATACTCACTTTTAGGACAACGAAAAATCAGTTCAGATCGATCGCACCAAAAATTCATTCTTCCTCAGCGCGCTTCGCATCGATAGTACATAGATTACGAGTCAAAGCGCAAGTGACCTTATTGTCGGGACAGACGGAATTAATTTTTCACAAATAAACAGATGCAAACTAGCATAAGAATGACAAGGAAGTACGACAGGCCTGTCCCTCATAGTAGCCGGCTTCATACTTACAACAATACATTATCCGCTAACTCTACGTTGTTCTTAATTTCCGTTAGTTCTTTATAGTGTTTATGTGATTGTTCATAAACGTAACCGCAATCTGTAACAGATGCATTGCACGAAACAACTTTTTTTTAAAATGTCCTAGAGAGGAGCTGTAAGTTCCTTCGTCCATATTCCACAATTCTGGCTATCCCTAATGCTTCAATTTTTTTGAATGCCGCAGAAAAGGGTAATTAGGGGTGGTGAACACGATTAATAAGTAGTATTAATACTACGGCAGGAAATTGAAAACGAGCCAATTTCCCAACCAGATGACAATTTCTTTCGAAAAATAATGTTGACAGTCGGTGTCACCATATGTGATTTAGCAAAACTATAACTTTATAAAGACGGAATTACGGTATAAGATGGATATGACATTCATGGTCAGCACCTAAACAAACACATTTGCAGAATTTCAGAAGGGGGGTGGGGAGGTTACGGTGCCGGGGTTGGCTAAGTGGGATAGTGCTATTTCTTCTCGGCTTCGCAATCACTAAAGAATACATATAAAAGTAAAACAGAGCGAGCAGCATCTACATGATAGAGGATTTCTTTTGCCGCGTCATATTAAGGAATGCTGCATACAAAAAGAAAGAGAATTTCTATGAAAGAGTATCTGACGTGCATGTTTTATCACAGCGAATACACATATCTACAACACCCATTTATCACCTTCAGTATTTCGTTTCGTACAAGTAGATTTTTCATAAAACAAAAACAGAGAAGGTTTGCAACACTTCGTGCTGGGTATACGGGCCAAAAGCGTAACTGAACAACGTACGGATTCCTGAACTGGGACGACACTGCCTCCACCAACACCCTGATGTCCACTGCCACAATGTCTCGTCGATGGCGCCTGAAAGTACCAGAGGAAAGTGGAAATGTCTGCGATTTTCCGCAAACGATGACGTTTTTATTCAGATTTCAGATTACACTAAAAATCTGGCAAAAGATGTTAAGAATGCATAATAAAAAGAAATTTCGGCCCACTTCGTTCTCAACATCACTCGATGCTCGTGACCTTGAACAAGAACGAGCTTGTTGTACATCTAGGATGAACTCGACTACTCCCCATTGGGAGTGGCCTCCGAAGTTCTCTCTCTCCTCTTTGCTCAGACTAAAAAAAAACAAAAATGTACAAAAGAAAGATAGCTATTTTGACAATATTCTAATGCCCACCTTCGGACCCAAACTTGGTGGAATTCCTGCAACTTCTGAGCACTGTTTGGTAATGCAACCAGAATGGGTATGGTTCCAAAATCAGTGGTGGCGCAGAAAGGAGACTTGTAACCTTCTCGCCAAATAATGCTTCCTGTTGTCAGAACCTGTAGGAAAATGATCTTCAATTGAAAATTTGAAAATCCTCAGAAATACGAAGAGCTCCCGCTGCAACTCGCAAAGTCCCAGTCTAAAGAGCAAAGTCCCATCTCACATCTGCGCCTAAGTTGTTCAAGGATTTTGGACGCCCTCGACCCGTTCCAATGCTGTACACGAAATATTTCAAAATCCCCTTGACCTACTTTTTCAGGACGAGGACTTTACCACTTTGCTGGTCCAAACACAGAAATTCAATGACAGTCCGGGGGGACATCTGCTCCGACCCTACCCAGGACAGCTACTTATTAAAAATGCAATGAAAGAGAAATAGGTAGCAGAGTAAATTATGTACAAATCTATTCGTATGAAAATTGAAGTACAACTTGTGAAGTTATTGCGTATTTGTTACCTATTAATCAAGCCCTGTTCAACAGAAAGTCAAAGTCTCTCAAATGGCTTACTTCCACTAAAACTGCCATTTGATTGGGTTTGTTTCGCAGATTAGAGAATTAGTATAGTACGGGAACAGATACACATTCGAAAATACAAAGGACTTTGATGTACAGAGCAGTGGGTAGGGTCGGAGCAAATGTCCCCCCGGACTGTCATTAAGCTTCTGTGTCCAAACAGACGTGGCATGTAGTGAATCAGTGTTGATCTTATCGATCTTACACGCTAAGACTTGCAGGCCGACGCTGCAGTCGTGGCAGGACAGCTTGCACACGAGGGCCGCTCCATCCAAATGGTCCGGAAATCTACGGGGAGCGTCAATAGGGCAATTTATACCAGATGCGACTATCAGGCACACGCATCCATTCGCGAAAGATTTTCTATGAAGACCGGTCAACGCAGCATGAAATTCTCGATGGAAAGAACGCGCGGCCACCGCCAGGCCGTAAACGCGTGCGACTGCGATGCGACTAGCCCCTATTCTTCACCATATAGACGCATGCGCGTCAGTCGCACGCATCCTGTATAAATTTCCCTGATCACGATTGCTCTCCTCTCAATGTTGGCAAAGCCGCATCACTCGTTCACCCAAACTGATTCGCGTTAACGAGTATTGGATCGACGTTTGTGTTGCCACGTATCAATATGGGTTAACAAGATGTGGCTCTGGAAACTGAGAGTGAGGCAATCGTGCATGACGTTTCCTGTACACTTTTAACTCTTCCAAAGGCAAGTTTTCGTCAATTTTGTGACGTTCGATATACATTAATGGGATCACCCCAATATGAAAAACTGCGTGGAAACTGCGACACATGTATGTACAGGGTGGTGCACATGAAGTGTGACGGGCTAAAGAAATCAATATTTGGACGTCTTACTGCTTTTTTGTGGTTTTTCACTGTGTTATTCGTTTCTGCCGTGTTTTTTAGCCCTATAGGAACTAGTGTTGTCTTCTGTTTTTGGAAAAAGATGGCATCGCTTGCGGATCACACTGCGTTAGTCGCCATGCACAAACATGGGTCTTCAGTTTCCGTGATCTCGAAGACGCTTAAACTACAAAGGAAACAAGCATATCGAGTCAGAAACCGTTTCGGAGAAACTGGAGGGATTGAAAGTCGTCCGAGAGGGAGACCTGATCGAACTGCGAGGACCCCTGCCTTTCGAAACGCCGTCAAGAGCAAACTGAGCCGAAATCCTGAAAGAAGCATTAGACAGCTGGCCAAGAATCATAAAATAAGCCTTTCAACCACGCGAAGACTGATCACAGATGATCTCGAGTTGTATCCTACAAATTCGCCAAAGGACAACGTCTCACAGGCGAAATGAAGGCCTCCAGATTGGAAAAATGCAGAAAGGTGATGACCCTTGCGCGCGGTGACAAGCTCCCTTCATGGACAAGAAGATATTCACTCCGGAATGCGCAGTATCAGTGGGAACTTCTGTCAAAGGTATCTCCAAGAGCCGTCAAGGTTGGAAACTTTTCTGACAATCCGTGATGGTTTGGGGGAATATCGGATTTGAGCAAGGCTATGCTGGTTTTTGTCCAAAAAAGAGTTGAAACTTATGTCAAACTCCATTTGAAACAGATCCTGGAGAATGGGGTGATCCCTTTGACCGAATAGAATGCTATGGATATCGAGTGGGCCTTCCATCAAGATTGAGCACCTCTTCACGGCGAAAAGAAGGCACTGGAGTGCTGTGGGACCAATCTTCTGTGTTTCTGGACGAAGGATGTTTGGCCATCGAATTCGCCCCATCTCAGCTCTCTGGATTTCGCTGTCTAATCTATCTTAGAGCAAAAATTCTGCTCTTTCAGATTCGCTGAAGACGACGTGGTTGCTTGAGACCGAATTTCGCAGGAAATAGTAGCGCGCATTCTCAAGAATTTGCCGCAGAGATGCTGTATCAAAGCTAAAGGAGGTCATTTCGAATGTGGTCTGAGATATGTTATAGAGAACTTTTTTGTCATCTAAATAAATGAAAATGGTTCTCATTTGGTTTCATTTTTGTAAAGTTATGGGTAGTTTTTCCCGTCACACTTCATGTGGACCAGCCTGTACAGTGTATTCGAAACGACGGGGCCGCTAACACAGTCTGGGAACCAGAGGGGGCCCGGTTGCAGCTTTTGCAGGAAACGTATTCTAGAGCGCATTTGAAGCAGGCTAGCCAAAAGTACGCAGCGAGCGACCCGATGGCATTCACCGGGTGACCCGAGACGAATATACCGGCTGACTTGAGACCAATGTACTGGGTGAACCGAGGATAGCGCTGGGGTCATCCTAGAAGTTCCTCTCGGATCACGCGGTGTTACTGCTTAAAAACATTCTTCAAAGATTGCTTACATCATCAGAGAGCAAACATTCAAGGCCGTAACAAAAATATAAAAATGATTTGTTCTTGAAAAAATAAGAAGACCACTACATACATACTTCGGCGACACCTTGGTAGACGCGTACTGGCGGAAGATCCGGGAGGTCGCGCAGGAGGGCGAGGTTATGATAGGACAGCTTATTGTCACGGACATCAAGTCCTAGCCATTTTCCAACATCATAGTCTCGATCGCATTCAGATAACGGTATGTCGAAATCGCCAGATAAGCTGAAAGTTGTGGAAATCGTGTTAGAGGGGGTGACACTTCCTGCCCACAAACAAAAATCTGATCGAAAAATACTCGCCTGTAAACATGATAGAAGTTCCCAAGACGTTCAGTTATCAGTCCTAGCAACATAGAACAGCAGCACCTGAACTAATATACTACTAAAAAATGAATTTAAAGGCAGCACCCACGGAAATTTTTGTGTTGTAGATTTCGCTGAATTTTATGGTTTTCAAGTTCGATGAACTCGTAGGCAGTGATGAAACAGCGTGAAACACGCCGGAAGACGGGAAATGAAGGCGCTGTTTCCCACGCGTCCACAGCGCGGACGAGTTTTCCGCTCAGGGTTTACGCACGTATCGTCACGAATTCGTGTGGATGGTGCGCATTCCATACCATACACTGTACACTATTCCATGTACAACATGATGCATTGGGCTAGACCACTCGTAGCATGCCGAGTTAATAGCGTTAACTGGCGTGATGGACAGCAAAATGGCCACGCCTGGCTCTCTTGTCCACGGCAATATCTCCACAGATAGGCCGCTTTTTTCTGTGTTCAAGCTACCATTGTGACTGTCTAGCAGCCGACCCCACGGAGAACGACTCATCTCGAAAGTGAAGATTTCCGTGGGCGCTGCCTTTAAGCGACTTCCTGAATTAATAAATGATGAATTGGATGAGAATGATGTACAATGACGTTGACCATCATGATTAAGAAGAGGCGATCCTCGAAACAGAAATGATCTTCAACACAGCCCAGGCAGACCCAGCACGAGGTCTTCCATTTTTAAGGTAAGAGCGAGAGTTCATTTGCAAGAAAAGCAAAAATTTACTTCTTCCGACTCGGTGGTACTCTGGTATAATCGCGTAGACGAGACCAAACATATGTACATATGGATACCCACTATTATATTCACTCAGTCATATGTGGACCACATGGGTAAAACTGCAACGCAGGTCGAATGAAATTGGATGCAACCGCAGAACTTTGAGTGCAAGTAAAGGTAACAGTGATGAAATGTTTGCCTATCTAAACTATAATCATAAATGTACGTTTGTTATAGTTTACACATGCGACTTCTAAACGCGATGAATTCACATGGCTCGCTTCACGAGAGACGACACTTTGCACAACACTGCAGGAAAAAAAAGCACAATAAAGTGTGTGGTATTTAAAAACGCAGACAACGACAGCAGAGTTGAGCGCCAACACTCAACTGTTGCAGCTTTAATCGCCGAAACCCTGGGACAATCCGGTAGAAAAATCGAGAAACGAGGTTCCGGCAGTCGTGCAGGAGAAAACAAGCCTCCACCGCGGAAAGAAGACGTCATCGTGCACGTGAACTTTCCACACGGCAGCTGGCTGAATCGTCTCCGAGCACACCTTTCCTCGAACTACACTAAGCGGACTCTGCCGGTGAAGACGAGTTCGTTACGCGTGGATGTCATGATTTATTCAGGTGAGGTGGGGGGGAGGGGGGCGTAGTGACTCCGATTACGAAAGCCGCGAACCAGATCGGTCAGCTGGTCATGGATGCCTTGGGATGGACATTGCACATGACGTCAAATAGAATGTTTCGTCTTCAAATCAACATAATGTCACCGCCTTACGCGCAAAATGCAAAAAAAAAAATCCGGGAACTCGAAGGAAATCGGAATCAGATCTCAGAGTATCCCCTGTAGCGACTTATGTCGCGGTTTGTGGCGCCTTAGACTCTTGGGCTTATTCTGTTCAAAAACACGAAATGTTTGGTGGTTCAGTGGATAATAGATTTATTACTGTACAATGAGAATGAGCAGAGAGAGATATGTGAGTAATGTGCGCTTCATGCGGCTTACAGCATCATTCTGACTAGTAAGTTGCATCTCTAGCATGAGAGCAACCCCGCCCCTCCACAGAGGTCGTATCCACGAAGCTTCCCGTGAGCTTCCCGGGAAGCTAGCGGATACTTCAATGCGCGTTGCGGACGCGACACGATGTGGTTTCCGGTAAAACTTTATCCACGGACGTTTTTGACACTTCCCGCTAGTTCCCGGGAGTTCCTGGCCACGCCCATTTCGCTCCCGCCGTAGTCGGCACGAACCTAAGTTCCCGGCACACAAAGTATCGGCGAAAATTCGCATTTTTCTGTTGGTTGGTGGTGGATTTCGCTTTTATTCGTTGTAAGTTCAAAGTAATAAATATAGTCATGGTCATTCTGATTCAGTGTTGTTCTTTATCGACCGTATCACCATACCTTCACCTATCACCAGCGCGAGCTGTAGTAAGGGCGTGTGCGTAGCGGTGGTGCCCGATAAGAGTTTCATTCCACTAGTGAATCGAGCTATTCCCGGCCGAAAACAGTTACCCTCTTTGATAAATGAAGTCATTCTAGGCTCACACCGCTACGCTCCCGCCCTCAGGCACATTCCCCGGGTTGCCCGTCATCAAACACTGGGAAGGCCGAAGCACCCTACGGGGCCATCCCGGTAGAAAGAGTGCGGCATGGCCGGTGTCTTTCGTCGGCTTGCCCAGTATTGTGTAGCCGGCTTGCACGGTAAAACGCTCAGTGCAGTGCGGGAATCCTCCTATATGCACAATTTAGCTTTTTCGACTAAATATGTCAAAGAATACAGTCAATAATGATACTTTTATTGTTCTACTTGAGTTTACATCTGCTCTACGTTCTACAATACTTTTCATTGTTAGCTTGATTCATATTCTTGAAAAACCAGCCTTCTTCTTCGATAATTTTCGGAAAGCTTTCGTTGTAATCAGTGGGGGTTTTGGATAGCTTCTGTCTCTCCTGACTGTCTAAGAGAACAAAACAAGTAAACAGCCACTTCAATTCAAGCATCTGGATGCTAAAAATCGCAAACTTACTGCACAAAAAAGTTGTGGAATGTTCTTGGTTTTTCGCCATCCCTATAACCCGCTTTGATGGGCAGCTATAACAACCCACTTTTCTGAAACATGTTTCGAGGACGACTGTTCCAAAACAACTCCTAGTTCCTCCTAGAGAACCTGGTTTCATACTAAAGATAAGAGATTAAAGATACTTTTAACCCTTCTCTACTCAGCAGAATAAAAGCAGAATAAGCATGGGCTTCTGGCCAAGAAATGAACAACCTAACGTTGCACAGTAACTTTTGCCCAGTTACTCCCACTATAAGTACTGCCTAAGGCAGGTTCAGAAAACTTACTTTTCTCTGACGAAAAGTAATGCTGCTCCCCATGAACGGATTAGGTAAAATGAATCCCAGAGTTCTCACGGCTCTCTAAGGATCACCATTATCATGCCCGGGGCCTGCCCGGTATTTCACTTGTGTTGTCGGCCTGACCGGTACACCCGCCTCATTTAAACTATTGACCGGGGCCTTCCCGGTGCCTGATAAGAAAAGGCTGGGGCCTGCCCGGTACCTCATAACTGCTGTCGGGCTACCCGGTGAAACTGCCTGAGGCCATCGCATGAGCTCGCGTTGGTCTCAGACATTCGCTCGGGAGTCCCGCACTACAAAATGATGACTCCCACTCGAGGGTGAGCGGGAGTCACCAAGAACTTTGAGTTTTTGTCCCGCAACATCCCGATTTTGTCCCGCAATCTCCGGCGGGAGACCTGATTTTGTCCCGAAAATGATATCAGTATCATGGTGCGGGAGACCGCATTTTGTCCCGAAACTGAAAAACGAAAGGAAACAAAAATGCACGGTGACCGCAACGCGTATGCATGGTCCGACGCAGGCCGCTGCTAGCGGATTTCGCATCCGCGTCACGGCCGAGCGCGACAGCCTCCCACGCATCTCGCCTGGTCTTCACACTGGGCCACGGTATTAACCGGGCCTCAGCAGGCCAGACGAGTCCCGTAGGACTCCACTCTCCGCCGAAGCGGAGAGCAGACTGAAGCCTACCTGCGAAGTGAGGCCCTTATATACCCCTCTCATTTGATAAGGGTTACCACGTGGCAATAACAAACCCGCACCATTCTCGGGTTAATCCCGCAACAAAACCAAAATGATGTCTCCCGCCGGAGCTCCTGATTTTGTCCCGAAAGTGATAAGAAAGCTTTTTGTCAGGCGGGACTCCCGAGCGAATGTCTGAGTGGATGCGTGGTGATATCAGTGATATGGCCGCAAAGGAACAGCATTGAGTCAGGATGACCACTACTATAGCTTACACTAGATGATATGCCCGGCTTCGCTCGGGTGATTTATTTTTTCCACCTATTCAACGCTGTTGATGACAAATGTTGAACCCAAAAAGGTATTTTGTCATCACGCCAGCTGTGCCGACTGAAGCGGCACCGTGTTTGAAGTATGCTTAGTGTACAGTCCTTTCGAAACGACGGGTCCGATGAGGCCGGTGGGAAATCTTGAGGCAACGCGGCTACGGCGCGGGTCAACTTGGCTGTTTGGAATAAAACTAATGAAGAAACTCAATCAATAGAAAAGTTATGGTAGTAGATGTAGTAAAGTGGTAGAAAACATTATAAACATTTGAAAAATAGCACCAAATGCAACGACAAATGCTTATCAAATTAGTGTGTGCTGCCAAGCACACCGTGCCGCCTCTTGATCTACCGACCGCCTCATCGGCCCCACCGTTTCGGAAGGACTGTATCTAATATTTCTGTATTGGCCAGACAAGGGCCATCATTCTCGACCTCTCATATTTGTTTATGGGCTGTGCCCAACTGCTGTACATGACCACGCCCATTACTGTTCATATTCTACCACTGCACCGCCGAGTGCAGGTCGAGCGATAATAAAGCTGAGAAAAGACATTGTGTGCAACACACAGCAAGGGAGCCACCCATCCTCCCGTAATCACAGGCGCCACCCATCCGCCTTACAAAGTCACCACATTTTCTGGTGCATCTACTAGAATAAAGCCATTCCTCCCGCTCAAAGCCTGGAGAAGAGACTCGCTCATACTTGAGCAATTTCACGGCCCACCCATAGCCGTAAGAGGTTAGCAGTGCATAAATTAGCATCCTAAGCTTAACCTTGGGACCAAGTTCCCTAAATCATTCGTGCCTTGCTCTACAACTGCACAAGAGGTTAGCACCTAAGCCTAACCTAGGAGCCCAAGAGCCCTAAATCACCGATCCAATCAAGGATCCAGAATCGATATCGATTCTTCCCAGCCTAATTGGGACAGCTGATTACGCCTGTGCGAATCAATCATAACGCCAATAGCAGCGTTTCTGAGAGTACATCTCAAGGAAAGCTGAGGGAGCCAAAAAAACCATGGCACTTCATTTTCACAGGATTCCAGTTGTCCTCAGCGCCAAATTGCTGAGAAAAGTTGTAAATTTCTACAACGAGAGTGCAAAAAATGTAGAATATAGAGCAGACAACGAAGATAATGAGAAGTGTCGCTCTACAACAGCGCTACTACAAATCAGCATCGTGCGCATCAATGAGGCAAAGGAACACCTTCAAAAACTGTACGGAGAGATATTAGACGAGTACAGAAACTGCAAAGATGACTCAGAGAAAAGGGATATTCTAGCAGAAATTCACCAAATAGTGGAGGAATCTGACCTACACACATCAATAGCGGAGGCAAACGACCTCATCGCTGTTTTAACGGCAAAGCTCAACGAATCCAAAACGATTCATGAAATTACGGAGATTCGCTAAGAATATCCGAGAGGTAGAGCTCAAAAAGTATATGCTCCAACTAAAGACGATCCAGAAATCCTTCAAAATATTGCCGAAAATACCGAGGAAAATAAAAACTGCGTGTCATTGTCATCATTTTCACGGACACTATACTCGAACCAAAACATAGGCGGCCCAGTAGCACTCCTTCAAGAAGGGATTGCCGCTAAAGCACACTCTGAGAACAGCTTAGGCCAGAACAATAACTGCAGGGTCATGCAATCAAGAGCGAAGCACACCAACTATCGGCCCAATTACGGTGTGGTATGCATATTTTGCCACAAGGGCAGTCACTTATCCACGCGATGCCGTACCGTCAGCGATAAAAGAATGCGCCGAAAAGCACTCAAAGCACAGAATCGCTGTTGGAAATGTTTCTCACAGACCCATAACAGCTTTGTCTGCCGTGAACAAGACTGCTCATCTTGCGGCCAGAAACATCATAGTAGACTGTGCTTCAAAAAAGAGCCACCGCAGGTTGATTACGGCAAAGAGCGAAGGACAATCATCGGGTCGTCAAACTAGTCAGACTTGAGGGACCGGCAAAACCGTGATCAGAGAGCAAGCAACAATCAACCTGGTCGCGCGAAGCCTAGCACTGTGGCAGTACAGATGTGCGTAGAAACAGTGTCGCAACCAAACATTTGCCCACCTAAGACCACAAATAGGCAAATTGTGTTAATGACAGCCGAGGGCAGCATATGGAATGCAAAAAGGCGGCGATTTGAAAAAGTATTGTTTCTTTTCGACTCCGGCTCGCAAAAAACGGTCGTTGAAGAGAAACTTGCGGAACGATTCGGTTTCTCGAAGAAAATGACAAAAATGTGCACAGTATCCAGAGATGGTGGACACACGGAAACGTTCCAAAGCCACACTGTTCAGCTCAGTATTGGAACGGCATTTGGAGAAGACATCGAAATGACCGTAGAAACTCGACGAACAATTACAAGTGGACTTCCGTCCGTGAAACTTGATCAGACCGACGCGGCCTTTCTAAAAGCCAAAGAAATTTACTTGGCAAACCCAAAGATATGTGGAGAGTATCAAATTCCGCGCATTTTGGTAGGTCTGGATTACTACCATGATCTAGTTACCGGTCATGTGACGAAAACCCCATCTGGGTTACACGTAGCCAGAACGGTTTTTGGGCCAACAGTTTACGGTAGCGGCTCGACCGAGGTGCGGCAGGCTGAATCTGTCAACTATAATCTGACAGCTGTGTGGGAAAACACCGAGTATCACGCACCACAAAAGGGCTCGGAGCTCGATGGGCAAAGAGAGTGCCAGAAAAATAAAAACCTCTCACAATACTCAGGTGAAATCTTCCATGCGTACGGTTTCACATCTACTTCAGTTCCGTTAGAGGAATCTACGCCAAATGTCGCGAAGAACTACTCTGGAGCCACGAGAAGGCTCCAGCCGTCTGCCGTGAACCGAAGCCGCCACCGTCCCACGCTCCACGTCAAGCCGCCGTCCACGCCGTCCAGCCGCCGTTCGCCACCATCGTCGTCGCGCCGCCGTCCCCCACGTCATCAAGCCGCACTATGCCACTGCCCACGTCAAGAAGTTCGTTCTCACCACACCAGCACGAAGGATAGAGTTAAGACCAGTGATTGTAATTTTAAATGTTTTTTCTTTTCTTTCTACATTTAGAAAATTACTAAGAGAAAACGTGCTTTCTTTATCTTTGGGATCTTTTAAAGCATTTCTTGAAAAACGGCCAGACTATCTTTAGTTGCATAGTAGCTGTATGTCGACTTTATTCTTTTTCATATTGCTTTAACTTTAATGTTGTCCTCCAGTTCCGTATATTTTTTTTCTTTCTTTATAGTTTTCAGCGTTTACGTTTGTCCTTGAGTTGTATTCTGTGGTTTCGCTTTTTGTTTAGTATCAATGCCTTTGTATTGTGCCTTATACGGGGGTTCGTCCCTCGTCTTCAAAATAAAATGTTCTTGTCGCCCGCCGCAGTATCATCGACGATTCGATGATCCATATTGTACTCATTCTCATCACTCATAGCAGACCTCCTGTGGAGGGGGCGGGACTGGCCCGTCTAGTGCTCGAGATAGTATTGACTAGTCAGAATGATGCTGTAAGCCGCACGAGGCGCTCATTACTCACTTCGCTCATCTCCCTCACTCTTATGTACAGTATGATAAATATATAATCCACTGAACCACCATACATTTTGTGTTTACAGACAAACCAAGTCCAAGAGTCTAAGGCGCCACCATCCGCCACAAGTCGCCACACCAGCCGTGATGGCCCCGGCATTCATGGCCCCGGCTGCACAGTCCTTGTCGGGAAGATAGACGGATTGCGCGTGCAGCTTCTTAGCTTCGCGTCTGCAGAATCGTGGCGGGACCTACTCGACCCTCTCACTTGGAGCATGCTCTCTCCGCATCTCGTTCAGATCCCGCCACGATGGTGCAGTCGCGCAATTCGTCTTTCTGAGAAAGACTGTACAGTCCTTCCGAAACGACGGGTCCGATGAGGCCGGCGGGAAATCGTGAGGCAACGCGGCTACGGCGCGGGTTTACTTGGCTGTTTGAAATAAAACTAATGAAGAAACGCAATGAAAAGTTATGGTAGTAAATGTAGTGAAGTGGTAGAGAGGATTGTAAATATTTAAAAAAAAACGGCACCAAATGCAACGACAAATACTTATCAAATTAATGTTTGCTGCCAAGTCCACCGTGCCACCTCTTGATCGACCGACCGCCTCATCGGCCCCATCGTTTCGGAAGGACTGTAAGTGCGGGCGTAGTCATCGAGGCGGCATACTCGCCTCTAGAGTAAAGAGCAGTCGTAGTACTAACCGCAAATAAAGAACTGAACCACCGTCTCTTATATTCCTAGTTCAGGGCCTGAAAACCCTGTTATTGTCATCCAGCAGTCAACATAGTGGAATTCTCTGAATGGGTTTTTACGCAAAGTCTTCACTTGCCCAAACATTTTGGTGCATCGGTGGTTCAGTGGTAGAATGCTCGCCTGCCACGCGGGCGGCCCGGGTTCGTTTCCCAGCCGATGGCTAGAGAACCTCAGTGTGTGGGGACTTATTGGCGGATGGTGGCGCCTCAGACTCTTGGACTTGTTCAGTCCGTGTGTGCAATAATTGCGGTGATTCAGTGGATAAGATATTTATTATCAATTTTAATCTAAGCTTTATGAAAGCAGAAATTCCTCACAAATGGAAAGAGGCCTACGTAATACCTGTACTGAAGAAACCTCCTTTAACCCATCCTGGCAATTTCCGACCGGTTAGTATCACATCCATCTTCTGCCGTCTATTCGAAAAGATCCTTAAAGGGGTTTTTACAGTCTTGACGCGTCGCGCCGCGTCCTATGCTTAAGCATAGGGCGCGGCAACGCAGTGCGAGCTGGCGCGACCTCGCTGCGTCGAATGCTGCAAGGGGGTCCTTGAACACTTTTTTCCTCGGCGCGTCATTTTGCGAGCTCGCACAGCGGGCTGCGGCAAGGAATGCTCGGGGCATTCTTTGCCGCTGCGGCAACGCGGCAAATCAGTTGTTTTTTGCAGTTGCATGCATTTTGAACGTTTTTCTTGTTTGGTGTTTGTTTTTTCTGAGCGATTTCTCTTATAAAACTTGTGCTCACCTCTCGTGACAGTGATTTCGCTGTTTTACTTTGGTTTTACTAACTATTTCGCTACATTTCCAGTCCTTTAATTGCGGCAACCTGCGACGTTTGCCGCAACCCTAGCGCGAGTTGAGATGCGAGAATTCAGCTCGCAACGAATGGTTCCTCGCACCGCGCTGCACCGCAACTTCCTAAAAACTGTAAAAACCCTTTATGACCCTCTTATCCTAACTAGAGCTTATAAGATCTATGTTCGACCCCTACTTGAATATGGGACTGTAATCTTCAACCCAAATAAAATGAAAAATATCCGTGCACTCGAAAGAGTTCAGAACAGTTTCACCCGCAAGATTTTGCTTAGAATCGGTGGATTCGACTATAAGAACATTCCATCCAGTGCATCTAGGAACATCAAACTTCGGCTAGAAACCTTGGCTAATAGGAGACGTAAGCAAGACCTTTTTTCCACCTTTTTCCCTATCCGTAGCTCGAATACCCACGGGGCTAGCATGAAATTAGTTCTGCCACCGTCATCAAATTCAGTGAGGACATCATTTTTCACCTACAGGGTGGGAAAAGATCTCGCCCAAATATTGAAAAAAACTGAATTACCTCTTATTTACCTCGTATTTCACAATTCAAAGCAATCGCTAATAAGTTTCTGAAGTAAGATTTTGTTACATGCCTCCTTTTCTGAATGTTATGTCTAGTGCAGACGTGAAGTTTTGTAGTTTATACGCATACTGTACACTTGTCTTAATCTTAGTTATGATGTATATTTTCGATAGGACTCTTTGTATTTCATTTCTCATTACTACCTGTTTTATTATGCACATGCACTTATCAGCATGTAATTAAATATAAATATTACTGTACAAGTGAGATAGTGAGCGAGGAGAGAAGTGAGTGCCTGTTACGGCTTACAGCATCATTCTGACTAGTAAGTATCATAACAAGCATAATGCGGGTCAGCCCCGCCTCCTCCACAGGAGGTACAGTATCAACGGTGAATGTGAGTACTACAAGGATAATCGATATGTCGATGATACTGCGGCGGACGACAAGAATCACCGACCCCAAGGCAAAATATCGAAAATCGATAAAATCAATAAATCGATAGATCAATCGATAACCCAAAGTAGCCTAAAACCTCCGCCTGCCCTTGTGGGAATGTGTGCAATGTTTCATCTCGATTGGTTAACTCTCCGCGATTTCTATTCGGAATATACACACATATAGTCCTCAGGAAGATAGACTGATTGCGCGACTGCACCATCGCTGTGGGACCTGAACGAGGGATGCGGAGAGAGCATGCTCTATGTGGAAGGGTCGAGTCGATTCTGCAGCCGCGACGCTAAGAAACCGCACGCGCAATCCGTCTATCTTCCTGAGAAGGAGTGTACATACAGTCGTTCCAAAGAATACTTGCCTCCGTCATCCATCGCCCGTCTGCTAAGCCGCGCCGCACCTCCTATGCATTATCATTTGTCACCCTCAGGGCCCTACGAGGCCCTTTGTCGCACCCAATAGTGCTGAGAAATTGAACCTCTCAGAAACATCTGGTTTTGGCACAGGATGACACCCTTTACGAAGTCTCTCAGAGTACATAGGCACCTGTCCTCCCAAGATTCCTCTAGGGTTGGTACAGACGGTTATTGAAATGCGGCGAAATTTTCAGAGAAATTAGCACAGTCCTCCTCGGCAAACGAGAACAGATACAACTACCTCCATTGCATTTTTCGGAATTACACATATTGCTTGCTCTATGCATCCCATAAGAGATTGGTAACTCTTTTCACAAGCGACCTGTAGCTCCCTCATTATCGAGGTTCCCACAAAGCACAACGAAAGTCTGTAGTTTGGACTAGCATAAAATTGAGATAAGTGGACCTACGGCATCCTAACTTGCAGAGGGTGAAGTGGACGAAGAGTTCTCTTGGGACTAAAATTATTCCAAACTCAAGTTTGCTAGATCTACTGGAACAGCATGATCTAGCAGTGAGTGCGTAAAAAATTGAACGTCTACGGCACAGCGAGGAGTTTGCCCCGTTCTGCTTCCTGATGCTCGATTCTGAGAGTTTTAGCCTTTATTTAGTAGAAACAGTCAAAGTCGAGCTTGAGTTCTAGTTCATTGCTTATGTTTCCGCTAGTGCTGATCGTATTCATTACGAGAGACCGATCGATATATCGATTAGTTGGAAGAAACCAGGAAAATGGAAGTTTTTCCCGACATTCAGTAGGTCGTCGTAAAGATTTCGTCGAGACAAATCGAATGGTGATCAAATCGCTTTGATTGGGGCAGTTCTAAGGAGGTTATGGCAATGCGACTGTGTGCGACGGTGACTCCGTGGAGCGACCGTCGGTTTTCGATATACCGTGAGCGCTATTGTACAGCTCCAACACGTTATACTCCAGTGCAATCCTGAAGTTATGTTCTACACAAGAGATGCCAGCATAATAACACAATCAGCCAAACGATGTCACTTTGCTGGTTCTTGCTCATCGGACACGTGTGCGCACACGAGCACAAGATCGTATGTTCCGGAACTACATAACACATACTAGTATCCTGGAACTTCACGATGTACATCTTCATGCGGTAACGTGAGCTGTGGATGCCTGCTACCCATACCAGGATGTATATTCTCTCGGTCGTTTGCCAAGCCGCGAAACCAGAAAGGGTATGAAATTTTCAGTTGCCCAACATGGGAAGAATAGGCAATCATGAAATACACTTACACCGGTGTAAAAGGTAAAGAAGGAACCAACATTGTACGAGTTGAAGCTCAGACTACTTATGAAGAGAAAGACGTGAACATCATGGTGGAACTCATAACAACGCCAAATGTCCCTCTTCTAAGCACGGTATTCCTGCGAGAGGTGAATTCCAGGAACCAGGAAACATCCGCAGTCCATAGAAATGACATATTCGCTCTGAGATGTACAACGATGGATAGCGCACGGAACCTTTTGCTCTGTCATGTTGAAGGCGACGTAGCGTTTGGGCTCAGCCAGAAAAGGGGCGTGGCCTATGATGCCGTAAGGAAATACAGGCGTTGCTGCTCCTGCTGCCAGCTACACAGAATCACGAAAAAGAGTGTGATTATTGCGCGTTTCGACCGCTTCTGCCTACAAGCAACGATGAATTTATGCTATCAAGTGTTTTGAATAGAGTTTTCTCTTAAAGGGTTCATTCGGAAAAGAAAATTCAAGAATTTACTCCTGCAACTGGACGAAAGTGACATCATCTGACAGAATCGACGTCGATTTCGTGATCAGCACAACAAGTAACCCTCTAGGGAAATCTGGGTAAGATTTTAGGGATTAATTCTGTAAGTATACTTCACTGTGCGTGAGCCTGCACGGCTGTCACTTAGGGGCGGCGCAGAGCGTGCATATCCGCGGGACATCGTCAGCCACGCCCCTTTTCTAGCTGACCCCAAACGCGCCCTCCATGTCGAAGACACGTGGGAATGCTTCCCCACCGACGCAGAAGCTCTCGGTGCAAAAACACGAACATAGCGGAGAAGATCTGTTGTGTACCCGCCTGTCTCCGGGCACACAATCGTTCTCTGTATCTCTGGGTCTCTCACTTGCAACCCTATCTTCTCTAACCCTCTCTTTCCTACGAGGGTAACTCCTACTTCACCACTGTGGAAGTACTTCTGTACTCACACTAACGGAATAGTACAGGGTGCGTCAAAAGTCTTTGGACAAGCATAAACGCTCGCTAAAAATCCAGGGAGGGGGAATTTGGAAAAACCAGTGGTTCTTTTCTCTTCATGACCTAATTGTGAGCATAAAAATTATTTTCGTTCCTGAGGTTTCCTCTTCTCGTATGTTCACAGCCTTCGGGAAGTACAGGTGAGAGGCGGGTTCTGGCGCGCAGGTAGTGGAGGTACTTTTCCTCCTACCACTTCTCCATCTATTTGTGAGGAGACTCCAAACTCCTGTGGAGGGTAGCAGAGGCCTTCTTCTATGGAACCCAGAAAAATCCCTGGGAAATTTGAAAAATAGATGGGGCACTGCCAGGTTCATTGTCAGCTTCGCTTTTGGCAGTTCTCAAAATTTTTGCACGAAAACACGGAAATCGCGCTACAACAGCAATTTTCGCTTGTTTTAAAGCAATTTCACCACGGTTTTCTGTCATAGCTTTGCTTATTTGCTCTTTCTTAAAAGACATATGATAATTTTGGACTTATAGAATGACGAAATGCCCCCTTAGAGTGAGTACTCTTCTCTATTGCTATAGTGCAGACAAATATTCGCTTATGGAAGCCCTACATCTACTCTGGGAGATTTCGAAGTGGTTTCTAGATTCAGCGGGCTATGGCCTTCCGAGAGCCATACAGGAATTTGAACATTCTCCCGAAACTTTGGAGAAGGGCCGAAATGAATTTCAGTTCATCAAGTTGCGCGCCGGGCCAACGTCACATCTAATTTTTGACAAGCCCGTGTCGCTACCAGTGCAGGAAATTTTGGAGTCAAAAATATTATTTATGTTAACAAGTAGGCCGCTAACACACAGCAACTATCAGCTTTTCCAATTTCTTCTTCCTCATTTTTTGAAAACCGAATATGCTTGTCCGAAGACTTTTGATGCACCCTGTAGTTTATTAGTAATGAACACAGAATACGACGAGAGGGCGGCTGCGGCTTCTGGCTGACTCCCAATCCACGCAATACCTAAGGCTCCAAACGACGGCCTTATATACACCTCTGTTCCCAGCCATCGCACTTCCTTGCGATCTATCCGGACGGGAAATCTCCACGCCACCTAAGGAGATCATCGGTCTCCTGCCTGCAGGGTCATAACAGGGTCCACTCTCTGGCATGACGCCTTCAGCCACAACAAGATCAGCTCGATAAACAGCAGACTACCACTGTCCACATCCGTCGTTCAACTGCACGAAGCAAGTGGAAGAATACTCGCCGTCAGTCACAAATCCATCGTCGATTTGACAATAACGACAACTGGAGAGTGGAAATCGGAGAACATCGTCAAGAATGAGAACTGTGACATCACCGCTTCGCATGTTCGCTGATGCTACAACTGCTTAACTGGAGCACAACTGACTTTCTCATGCCACTCGAAATACCCAACAATGGTGGAAATTGTGTACACCGACCATATGTTCGCAGCACCCTGCGACAGATTCACAGCACAAACTGAAGCGACGCTGCATTCAACTGCTGCAAAATTCGTCGACCAGTGCGAGGTCACATGCGGTAGAAGAGTTTACGCCTTCAACATTCCTGGAACGTTGGCGTATCACCCCACATGGAAGTGGTCCGATTCTTCAACGACACCGAAGAAGCGTCGTATGTCAACATGCACAACTACCCGAACATTGCACACATCATCAGCGTCACGCTATCGTCATGGAAGATGATGGCCGTAGCGGTTCTGGCGCTCGTAGTGCTAGTGGGTGTCACAGCCCTTTGTATCCTGAGAATAATCGGAATGTTATGGTGTTGAACAGTTCACTTTCTCTTTCTAGTCATGTACATATCAATCACCTCAACACCCGTACGCCAGAAACAACCAAGGATTGCCAACAGCACTGGGCCGATATCATTAGCACCGCGCCATCACCTGCGGCAATGCAAGCAATCACATCAGGTCGCTACAAGGCCACCGCCACCGCTATAAATAGCGATCTCGAGCACATCATCATCAACGAGCTATGTCTACCTAGCCTCGCGCAGCCACGCCAGAAGAAGACCTTCTCGACTTGGAGCTTGATTACGAAGAAATCGACTCCACAGCTGAAGAAACGCCGTCGGCAGCTGCCTTCACTGAAGAAGCCCAGGCCATCCAAGAAGCAACGGCAGAAGAGGTCCGCCGACCTAACGGATGGAAACGTACCTCCTTTCAAGAAGGTACGTCCTCCAGTTCCTCATCCCGAAGTCACGTTGAGACCTCAAGCCGTTGCTCAGGTCTACCGCGGGAACGATGTGCAGAGGATGTTTTATGTGCTGATGGACGCTCTGGATGATCAAAAGCGCCGGATGCTGCGACTGGAGGACAAAATGGTCCGTGTGGAGAAGATGATGGAGGCCATGGCGGCGAAGAAACCGGAGGAACCTGCTTGCCCTAAAGTAGCGCCCTCACCTTATTGTGAGGTGTGCTATGTCGCCAAGAAAAAGACTTTCCTATTCAAGCTGATCAGGTCTAAGCTTAACTGTAAGAGTAGCGTAGAAGCACTTTCTAAAGATGACGGATCTGTAATCTTTTTGAATGAAGACAAGGCTGAATTGCTTGCTGAGAGTTTCGAACACGCATACTTAAAGGAAGAAGTTAGCGTTACCTGGCCACTAAGCGACTGTTATGATCGAATGCAGGACTCACTTTGGTTCAAGTATTTTGAAATTGAGAACATTATACAGAAACAGCCAAGCAGCTTCTCTTTGACACCAGATGGCATACCTTTTTTCTTCATCAAAAAGGTTGCAGCCGCCATTTCTCATCCTTTGGAACACATTTTCAATCTGAGTCTGTTCCGTGCTGAAGTTCCGAAAAGATGGAGACACTCTTTCGTGACCCCTCTCAAGAAGAAGCCACCTTATAATGACCCCGCCAATTACAGACCTATTAGTATTACTTCTTGCATTTGCAGAGTCTTTAAGAAGATCTTGAAGAAAGTTATTATCCAACATTTGGATGCTATTATGTTGTTGTCTCCATCTCAGCATGGATTTAGAAAAGGAAAGTCCACTGTGACTCAGATGCTTGAAACATTGAATGACTGGACATTAGCGATGGATAAAAATAAGAATGTAGATGTAGTCTATTTTGATTTTTCAAAAGCATTTGACAGAGTTCCGCATAACTTGTTATTATTTAAGCTTGAACATGTAGGGGTTCATCCTAGAATTTTGCTTTGGATTGAAAAGTATTTGACGGATCGCACATTCCAAGTCCGCTTGAATGGTTGCTTCTCCAGTGTTAAAGCAGCTTCCAGTGGAGTCCCGCAAGGGGGAGTCTTATCACCAATTTTATTCAACATCTACGCCTATGAGTTGCCACGTTTGGTCACGGATATAGGTGTTTCATGCAAAGTTTTTGCCGATAATGTCAAGATCTATTGCACTATTGATAGCAGTACAAGTTATGACCGTATTCAGCAAGCTATCGATTTTGTCTCTTCTTGGTCTAGGTCATGGTATTTGCCCTTATCCAAACACAAATGTTCTGTATTTCATTTGGGGAAAGATAATAGGCAAAGAATGTATCTTATTGACAATTTACCACTCAAAGTACGACTGAAGTACGTGACCTCGGATTTTTGTTAAATACGAGTCTATGTTTAAGTTCTCATTGTCATGATTTGGCCAATAAAGCTGAGCGCCGCCTTAACCAGCTTTTTAGGGCCTTACTCACCAAAGACCCGGTTGTTTCGATGAAAGCATATAAAACCTTCGTCAGACCGGTGCTTGAATATGGTACTGTTGTGTTCTCCCCACATAAAAAGAAAGGCATTACCAGGCTTGAACGTGTCCGAAATAGTTTCACGAGAAAACTGTTCATCAGGGCTCTAGGGTATAACTACAATGCCATACCTAGAGGAGTCATCAGAAACAAAATGCTTAATCTGGATTCGTTACTTGCAAGGAGACGTAAAGCCGATCTTAGCACAGTAAAGAAAATCATTGCGGGGAAAATCCATCTCAACTGTGAGGAGTTTTTCACATTTCTACCTTCTATTACCAGAGGAACCAAACTCAAACTCTACTTGCGCAAACCTAAATCAACCTGTAGGAAAAACTTTTTCGCACATAGAGCGGGGCTTGAATACGCAAAATTAGGGAAATCATCTTAAACCTGTTGTTGGTAGTACTAAAAATATTCCTCATCATGCCTTCCATCACCATTACACTTGGATGTTACTTCTGATTTCCGTTCGTCCTATGTCTTTTAGAATGTTTTTGTTTTATTGATCAACTCGTCTGTTTTTTTTTTAATTTCCATTCTTCATGTGCATTGCACGTGCAATAAAATGTAGATAAAATTTATAAGAAAAAGGGTATTTGTAGAGGACGCCATTGTATCCATTGAATTGTCTTGCTTCGAGTATGCCACGGGCCTTAGCCACTGCAGTTCCTTATCGGGTCAGCCCCGCCCATTTATGTGTGCATAAAAGAGGCCCCGAATGTATATTGTACTCATCTATTCCGTGTGCAGGGAATAAACCTCTGATTCCCAACTCGTCCACCCACATCACTTGGTCGCATTCAAACATGGTTGTCACAATCCGCCAGACAGTATCAGTATCATGAAGCACATGCAGGAATTGGTTGATCTCATTCTATTAGGCGGTCCTGCTGGAGCGAAGTACTCGAAGTTACTATTTTGGCCTCTGACATGTACAGCCTCATAAGGTATGATCTGTTCACGTGCAGCGAACAAACGTTTTGTATTTAATGTTTGAAAAAAAAACGAATACCTCTAGGTGATGTCTTCCGAGAATCCAGAAACATCTGCAAACAGAGAACAAAAGCAATTGACACAAACACAAGGTATTGAACATTAACATGAATCCTTGCGCTTTCCTAAAGTAACGACACATCCTTTTCATTGTCAATATCCGTTGCAACGCTCTACGACATCAGCCGTTGCACAACTTTGGCTGGTTGCCTCTATACATAATTGCTCAAATCCAGAAAAGTATGATCTCTCAGAAAATCACTGCCATCCCCACTAAGCGCAGCTTTGCCGCGCGTAGCGGATGGCAGGAATTTTCTGCGAATCTACTTCAAAAGTTCCTCTCTCTAAACTTCCTCTCCTGCCGAGCATTGTAACCGCAGACGCACATGTTTCTTGAGTTTTTATTTAGGTGATCTTTGGTGACACCAGTACCCAGATGATCCTAGCTCAGTAGTGCAAATTGCCTTATTTGACCCTAAATTCCAACTCGCTGTTTTGAATGCACAGTTTCGGAAATTCCAGTTCAACACTTGATCCGTGAGGTGAGACTCATGTTGTTCTGCGGGATCACACCGTCTTCACCTTCACTCTCCGTCATTACGTTCAAGAACATAGGAAATCCGCTGATCTTTGCGAAAATGCTCCATTGCGTCGCACTCTTAAAAACGCTGTTTTGGGGACTGCTGTAGAGTAGCAGCAATGATTCCTGATTTAGTACTTGATCCGTTGGCTTTTCATATGCTGTATTGCGAAATCACACCGTCCTCCACCTACTCTCCACGTCGCTGCCTTCAGAAGTCCAAAACTTTTCTGTGATCTTGGAGGTTATGCTGCGGCGCGGTCATAACAACGCACATACAAATTCTCCGCCAACTCACGTGAAATGGAGGGTTCTGCGATTTATATAGAGTAAGATCCTGATCGATGCCATATCAGCTGCTAAGTACAGCCAGCGCCCGCCGCGCGCTATCAGAGGGAATGGGGCGGGGTTGAGCATGGTGGGCGCACTTGAACATGCGTTCGAGCTTATTTACTCGAGCAACTGAAGGGCATGGAGTGATTCCTTTGCAGTTACACTCAATCTGATGACAGCTTTAAAATTAACAGAAACGCAGGAAAATTTTTCCCGAGAGTGACTGCTGCCTTTAATATGTCGAGCGAACGCGTGTTATCATATCAAAAAAGAAAACAAGTTTAGCTCTATATTGTGTTGTGCCTGACCAGGTTGTTAGTGGATATATTTATTTACTCTATGCCTGACGTTCCGACGTGACCGTCGTCTTCGGAGGCCTAAAAGTGGCTCTTAGTTCTTCATCTGTGTTCCAGACCGCCAAACGTCTCCTCCCACTCTGCTAGTTCCAACTTTCTCCCCAGCTTACTACCCCGAAAAACTCCCAGGACGAAGGATGAACCCACCCTATATCCACCGTTTTAGCGGAAGAGTCCGCACCAGTTGCGACCGTCGTTTGCGGACGAGTGAGTGACACTGCACTGTCCACATCTATA
The DNA here is from genome assembly GCA_000688135.1 of Ancylostoma ceylanicum. Classification (NCBI taxonomy): domain Eukaryota; kingdom Metazoa; phylum Nematoda; class Chromadorea; order Rhabditida; family Ancylostomatidae; genus Ancylostoma; species Ancylostoma ceylanicum. The sequence continues at coordinate 34,002 of JARK01000454.1, forward strand.
TTATATACGGTCTACAGCTCACATAACGATATATATGGAAGAAAGTCACTTGTTAACGATAAGCACTCATTCTTGCTGTTCATTTCTGGACTCTTTACAGTAATCCAGAAGGCTTCAAGTGCTTTTCTAGCCGAGATCTCGTCTTCGCATGCCAGGATCTTGCATTTGACAGCGAAATCTTTCCCGCCGTGCGCTTCGCTCCTGTGCTTACCAGGCGGGGACACTAGACTTCCTCGCCTTTTACTCGCCAAATGCTCCTTTACGCGCACACAAAGTGTTCTGCTGGTCTCCCCAATATATAGCGCATTGCAATCTAAGCATTCGAGCTGATATATGACCCCTACTTTTGCACAGTCACCTTCCTTTCCGTGCGGACATACAATGCAGTGCTCTGATATACATTGTTTATCGTAGAGCCTATTCCGAACTGTTTTTTGATGTTATCATTAGGTATGTTCACCAAGACAACATCGTCCTGTAGTTGAGCTCGAAAGATGCATTTTTGAACAGCCGCGCTGACTTCGTCCGAAATGAAGGGTAGGCAAAATGGAATCTCGTTTCTGCTTTGATTGCGATTCGGATCCACAACACGATGTTTGCGTAAACGTTGTGATACCGAATACCCATTGCTGCTTGCTATTTGAGAGGCCAACTTCAGCGATTCGTAGCACTCATCATCGCTAGTGCCACCTTCCTTGCTGTTTTGAACATGTTCCGTATAACGGCACGCTTCATACTAGCGGGATGTGCGGAGCTGGCGTTGATGAGAATGTTCTTGGAGCTCTCCTTGCGATACCATTTCATGGTCCATGTGCCGTTGGATAACTTCACCTTCGTGTTGAGATAGGGTAACCATCCATCCTGCAATGCTTCTCGTGTGAATCTGATGTGCTGCGACTGCTGATTGAGGATTCTGAAACACTCGTCCATTTCGGACTGTGTTGATGTTACTAGGCAGCAGTCATCGATGTAACGGCAGTACATTTGCGGCATGCGGGCTAGCACTGGTTGCTCTATTCTACTCATGAAGCAGATTGCGAGAACTGGCGCTAGCCTTTGACCCATGGCGAGACCCCGTGTTTGTGAAAAGTAGGATCCCGACCATTTAAAGATGTTACATTTCAAACATTCGCTTACCAGGGTCATGATGCGCGCCTTACTGAGCCCAAAGGTGTTGATGGTGGTACTGTGATTATCCAGCATCTCTGATAACGCCTGAAGAGCTGCATCGTTTTGAACACTAGTGTATAGTGATGTGATGTCAAATGACTCGATAACACTATTCTGTTCAAATTTTGCTTTCCGCAATTGATCGATGAACTCGTAGGTGTTAGAGAGATGACCTGGTACCTTTGCGATCAATTGATTCACGATTTTATTAAGAAACCATGAGATTCTGTCGGATGGGCCACCTACACATCTGACTATCGGTCGTATCTTGAAGGTTTCCGCCGACATAGAACCCATTTCGTGCAAGGGGATCTTATGTGTCTTCACAAGGCTGTAGAAGACCGGACAGTTCAGATTCTCCAGTTTTAGTCTACCAATGAATCGATCGTCGAGGCCTGCCGACTTTCCTACTGTACTCCAAACATCGTTCAACCTCCTACACTGAGCTAGAAACTCCTTTTCAGTTTCTGGCCTGTACGTTGTGGCGTCTGCAAGGTGCGCTGCCGTTATTCTACGATCCAACTCTTGTGGCATGACTACAAATTCCCCACCCTTATCGCTAACAGAAAGGCGGATGGATCTAGTTGATATCAGTTCCCGCACTTCTCTGAAACCTTGCCATTGATCTCACGACAAGTTGGTGTGATGAGAAGTTTTGAACCTTTTCAAGACTTCTAAAACACCAGATGCGAGAATGCGGAACTTGATGTCAGCCTCTCTTGCCGGTTCAGGTTCCTTATAAAAGGAGCGGGGGAATGGTATCGCAGGGAGCAATCTCCTGCTTTCGTAGTGTTGTTGTAAAGTGTCGCGCCTGGATTTGGACCTGAGTGCATCTCGCAGTCTGTGTAGACCTCCAACAACTTTGCGACAGGTTGAAGCGTTGATGTTCTGTGCGGGTGAAAAGTCTTGAAAAGGTTCAAAACTTCTCATCACACCAACTTGTCGTGAGATCAATGGCAAGGTTTCAGAGAAGTGCGGGAACTGATATCAACTAGATCCATCCGCCTTTCTGTTAGCGATAAGGGTGGGGAATTTGTAGTCANTTCGTAGTGTTGTTGTAAAGTGTCGCGCCTGGATTTGGACCTGAGTGCATCTCGCAGTCTGTGTAGACCTCCAACAACTTTGCGACAGGTTGAAGCGTTGATGTTCTGTGCGGGTGAAAAGTCTTGAAAAGGTTCAAAACTTCTCATCACACCAACTTGTCGTGAGATCAATGGCAAGGTTTCAGAGAAGTGCGGGAACTGATATCAACTAGATCCATCCGCCTTTCTGTTAGCGATAAGGGTGGGGAATTTGTAGTCATGCCACAAGAGTTGGATCGTAGAATAACGGCAGCGCACCTTGCAGACGCCACAACGTACAGGCCAGAAACTGAAAAGGAGTTTCTAGCTCAGTGTAGGAGGTTGAACGATGTTTGGAGTACAGTAGGAAAGTCGGCAGGCCTCGACGATCGATTCATTGGTAGACTAAAACTGGAGAATCTGAACTGTCCGGTCTTCTACAGCCTTGTGAAGACACATAAGATCCCCTTGCACGAAATGGGTTCTATGTCGGCGGAAACCTTCAAGATACGACCGATAGTCAGATGTGTAGGTGGCCCATCCGACAGAATCTCATGGTTTCTTAATAAAATCGTGAATCAATTGATCGCAAAGGTACCAGGTCATCTCTCTAACACCTACGAGTTCATCGATCAATTGCGGAAAGCAAAATTTGAACAGAATAGTGTTATCGAGTCATTTGACATCACATCACTATACACTAGTGTTCAAAACGATGCAGCTCTTCAGGCGTTATCAGAGATGCTGGATAATCACAGTACCACCATCAACACCTTTGGGCTCAGTAAGGCGCGCATCATGACCCTGGTAAGCGAATGTTTGAAATGTAACATCTTTAAATGGTCGGGATCCTACTTTTCACAAACACGGGGTCTCGCCATGGGTCAAAGGCTAGCGCCAGTTCTCGCAATCTGCTTCATGAGTAGAATAGAGCAACCAGTGCTAGCCCGCATGCCGCAAATGTACTGCCGTTACATCGATGACTGCTGCCTAGTAACATCAACACAGTCCGAAATGGACGAGTGTTTCAGAATCCTCAATCAGCAGTCGCAGCACATCAGATTCACACGAGAAGCATTGCAGGATGGATGGTTACCCTATCTCAACACGAAGGTGAAGTTATCCAACGGCACATGGACCATGAAATGGTATCGCAAGGAGAGCTCCAAGAACATTCTCATCAACGCCAGCTCCGCACATCCCGCTAGTATGAAGCGTGCCGTTATACGGAACATGTTCAAAACAGCAAGGAAGGTGGCACTAGCGATGATGAGTGCTACGAATCGCTGAAGTTGGCCTCTCAAATAGCAAGCAGCAATGGGTATTCGGTATCACAACGTTTACGCAAACATCGTGTTGTGGATCCGAATCGCAATCAAAGCAGAAACGAGATTCCATTTTGCCTACCCTTCATTTCGGACGAAGTCAGCGCGGCTGTTCAAAAATGCATCTTTCGAGCTCAACTACAGGACGATGTTGTCTTGGTGAACATACCTAATGATAACATCAAAAAACAGTTCGGAATAGGCTCTACGATAAACAATGTATATCAGAGCACTGCATTGTATGTCCGCACGGAAAGGAAGGTGACTGTGCAAAAGTAGGGGTCATATATCAGCTCGAATGCTTAGATTGCAATGCGCTATATATTGGGGAGACCAGCAGAACACTTTGTGTGCGCGTAAAGGAGCATTTGGCGAGTAAAAGGCGAGGAAGTCTAGTGTCCCCGCCTGGTAAGCACAGGAGCGAAGCGCACGGCGGGAAAGATTTCGCTGTCAAATGCAAGATCCTGGCATGCGAAGACGAGATCTCGGCTAGAAAAGCACTTGAAGCCTTCTGGATTACTGTAAAGAGTCCAGAAATGAACAGCAAGAATGAGTGCTTATCGTTAACAAGTGACTTTCTTCCATATATATCGTTATGTGAGCTGTAGACCGTATATAATATAGATGTGGACAGTGCAGTGTCACTCACTCGTCCGCAAACGACGGTCGCAACTGGTGCGGACTCTTCCGCTAAAACGGTGGATATAGGGTGGGTTCATCCTTCGTCCTGGGAGTTTTTCGGGGTAGTAAGCTGGGGAGAAAGTTGGAACTAGCAGAGTGGGAGGAGACGTTTGGCGGTCTGGAACACAGATGAAGAACTAAGAGCCACTTTTAGGCCTCCGAAGACGACGGTCACGTCGGAACGTCAGGCATAGAGTAAATAAATATATCCACTAACAACCTGGTCAGGCACAACACAATATAGAGCTATTACTGCAAAATGCCCAGGTTTAACACATTGACGACAATGGGACCCACGGGTGGGTCCCATCTTGGCGGCCACCAGGGACCAGGGGACCCACCGGTGGGTCCCACGTCAAAAATGAGGATCCCGAGATCAGAATCCCCTGAAACTTCGCAAAGATAGGTTATTTCACCCGCAGAATTCGAAAATGACCATCATTTTGTACCGTATGACCAATTTCGCGGGTTACTGTAAGTATACTGTATCACCTATGATAAAAAATCAATAAATAGTCACACTAAAAATACGGATAATATTTTAATTTTAAGTGTATTTTAGAATTTACGTCTAATTGTGTTATATTTCCATGTTTTCACTAAGTGCCACTATCGTTGAAATTTATTAAAAAATTATTAATATTATTGATAATTTTATTTATTGATTGATTCCAGTGGTAGTCACTAGTTGATTAATTACCGATAATAATGGTAAGAAAATTAACAAAATACTATATTGCATCATTCTATTTAATAATATCGTCACTACTGCTTTTAATATTAATTTATTAATATTTAATTTAATATTACTGCAGTTGAAGGAATGAACGAAAATTCCGCCCTGGTCCCACGTGGCACAACTCTCCAAGACACCGATTGCCGTCATTGTGTTGAAGAAGAAAGAACATGGAAGTTAATAGAAAACAAGTTTATCAAGCGAACGGGTGAAAAGGGAGTTTGGGGGGGGGGGGCATACGTTCGTCACCTTGAAACGTGTCTCAGCCCACCATCATTTTCGATGCTGTCCAGGCAGGGAACCTTCACCTATGACGAGGAGGAAAACTCAGATAACAGAGCAGCCCAATGGCAGCACGAACGCTTTTCTCCAGCAGTAATACTTCGGTTTCATACCTCAAGTTGGGCGTGGCCTTTCCACCCATTGCTGCCATCGTCCCCCCGATTGCTGCTAAAATAGGGGAGCACGTTAATGGCAGCACATGAATCTAGGATGGCAGCAATGTCAGAGCTGGAACGCAGCCATATCCTGCGCTAGTCCTGCCATGGTAGCGGCAAGAACGGAGATACAGCTGCGCTTGTCCAGCTGGAATGGGTACCGAGTGATTCCGGAACGTCCAACGCAGCCCGAACACGTTTCTACAGCAGTCACACCGCGGAGTCAAGTCTTATTTTGTCGCCCTACGAGCTGCGTTCCCGTTTAAAAGGCTGCTATTTTTTTTTGGGGGGGGGGGCGAAGAGCTGGATAACATGTCGTAAACCAGGGATGGCAGTTGAAACTGGACGAGTCTCAGATTCAGGGGTGTGTATCATCATGAGGGAAAACGAGGCGGAGTCTTCCCGCCCTTTACGATCAACTCGTCCCGATCACATTCAAATTTTGCATAGTCAGGTATAGCGGAATCGCGCGCGAAGGGAACGAGTCAGCCGTAATGGGCGGGAGGAGAGTTTGAACGAACCAATCGCGAAACATTACCACGCCCCGTTTTCCCTCATGATGATACACACCCCAGATTCAGCGGTGTTCCTAACGCAGACTCGGGTAAGCTCATGGTTAACCTAGCTTCCTCAAAAATGTTCTCGAACGCGTGCGCGCTATCAGCTGCAGCGCTCGATGGACGCAGGCGGACTTCCGCATCTGCACGCGTCCGCAGCCCAGCATCTCGTCTGGCCAATTGTTGCACTGGGCCACGGTTTAATCCGGGCCTCAGAAGGCCAGACAAGCCTAGCAGAGCTCGCCTAGTCTCCGCCGGAGCGGAGACACGACTGAGCTCTGACGCTCAACGACCGGCTTATATACACCTCTCAGGGGGCGGGACATCACGTGACGATGAGGGGGATGAACGCAGGACATGAGGGGGAAAAACGCAGGCTCAACGGAACCGTGGTTGACCGAGCAGCAAGCTGCCCCCTCAACGCAGCCGAAACACAGGGTTTGCTGCTCTCAAAACTAGGAACGCAGCAATTCTTGATCATGCAGCAATGTCTGCCTTCCACTTCCTGGGGGCGTGGCTCAGCAGGTTCTGCTGCGTTTGCCTTGCCCAGTTATCAGAGAAGATGGGTTCGGGACGCAGTCCCACACTAAAACAAGGGAACAAAAGCATGCCTTGTAATTCGGGCAAAGCAGGTTTACATGGAATGCGCAGTTGTGGCTCAAATTCTCCACACAATACAGTCTAGGAAAAGCCGAAGTTCAATCATGGCTAACTAATGCCCTTCGAGAGAAGGTTTCCACAAAATTGGTGTGAATTTGCCACAAAATTAAGGTTTACCCGAAAGTATTGCTCGCTACTTCAAAAACTAAGCTTTGCGCAGTTGTCAGACTGGTTACCAATGTCACTGAGGATTAGGTGGTAGTAAGATCACAGAAGTGCAGTTTGGCTGAGAAATGCTTCAAATGTGAAAACAGGAATATCTTGCTTACTTGAAGGAAGCGAATGTTGCGCAGTTGTCAGCTGAATTCGGAATGAAATTCTGAGCAGAATGATATATGAAACTAGATGCTCTCGTTCACTCCTGACGGTAAACCTAGGGTGAGACAGATGCCCCGTCTGTCTCACCCTCGCGTCTGGCGCCCTACAATATCGCGTGCTCTCTCGCTAACCCTCCGAGCTACACGGGGCATTTGTCTCAGGCGGGCCTTTTCAGCCCGGCATGGAAGGAAGTACCGAGTGTTATATACCATTCTACTCGGAATCTCATGGTCTCGGCAGCTGACTTCTGTGCAACACCTTGTTTTTCAAATTGGAAGAGATATTCACTGAAGAAGCGTTTTCGAAAATGACCCATCTTCCGAGCCAATTTCAGACGAACTCATTTCCTGTGGTCACCACTGTATTCACAATGAAATCAGCAATTGGACAGGCAACTACGTGTGTCACTACTACTTTGTCGCTCTTGGTGTCATTTTGTAGGGAATTCTTTGAAGAAGTTCGCTGACCACTGCGTAACATACAGTTCTGTGAAACTACCGAAATATTTAGCAAAAATCGAGGCGGGGCATTTTATACCTTGGGCTTAGCGCTGGTGCCGGCACGAAAGCAGGGAGCTGGCGCAAATCTCAGCCTCAGAGTTCCATCTTCGAACAAACGAGCTTTTCTTCATTTTTTGAGTATTACGTATTGAAACAGTTTCGGTTGAATCCATATTTGAAACAGCTTTCACTGTCCAGTATATGTCATCGTTCACCTTGGTGAACCCTTCCGCAGCATTATCGAAGCTATAGTTGGGGAACAACCTTCACTTTTCGGTCCAGACAACTTTATTTTTGACCCCTGTCTCTTCCCTATCGCACATATGAGGGAGGGGGGAGGGGGCACTTGCTAGAGGCAACAGAGGTGCTTTTGACATGTTGCACACGTTCTCACCTACTCAGCGCAGGGATTTCAGATGGAGTAGGTATGAGCAGGAAGCGCAGAGTCCTTTTGACAAGTTGAACAAGTTTTAACTCGTTATTCGCATTGATTTTTAGCTTGGAAGGATGGAAACAATGTCAAAATGTCTGTCTTTAATTTTTTGGTTTTTTTTTGTTTTCTAATCTGATTTCGTGTTATTACTAGATTACCTACCTCTACTAGCCTGTTCAGGCATAAAAAATTAGCCGAGATGGGCATTACGACCACTTTTTGAGGGTGCCCCCCCCAACTTCCTTTTCACCAGCGAACGAGTGCTACCATCTCGAAAACAACACAGCACCGGTAGTTCATTTTCAGCGAGGTACCAATCCTTTCCCACAGTCGGGCGAGAGCTTCGAAATCTTTCGAAACCCCCAGGGTTTCTTATGGTTGCGAGGCATTTCACGTGTGTCATTGCTCTTGGTAGCCCACGAAAAGTGTGTTTTTGTACAAATCTTGGAAACGATTGCTGAGATGAGACACTTCCTTTAAAGTATGGCGCAGATCTTCCTTGGAATCCCATCATTCACCTTATCCATGTGGCGATCGCCTGCTGTCGAGGCGATCGGGATGATTACTGGTGAAGTCTGGAAATATCCTCAAAATTTAGGGGAACTGTTATTTTTAAAAGACAGATCACAGTTCATTTGCAGAACGAGTAGCGGTTCCGAAATGTGATGTGAAATAAAGAAGTAAAACGGATAACAGAAAAACACTACAACTGAAAAAAAAAACAACAAGAACTTATGTTAACACTGTGTAGATTGCTTTGTACTAGTTCATTGAGTTTCACTCAACAATAGTCTTTCAGTAATTGCTTACGCCAGAGCCTTACTCGAATATGGCTTGTATCTGGTATTTCATTCTGCGCCGTTAGCATTGGATACGACTCTCTCTCGGGCATCTGATAAGGTCATCTTTTCTTCAAAACCTAAGTTATTTTACAGGGTGCACCGTAACTTCCGAAACACCATCATCATGGCATATAATCTTACTTCTTATTAATTGACACTTAATGTGTGTGTGTTTGTGTGTGTGCACACGAGAACCAGCCATCAAAAATGGAAAAATAACTCTACCATCGTGTTCAACGGGTCGAGTTATGTATGAAAAGGTTGCAAATTTCGATTTTTACCTTGAATTACAGGTGTTTTGGGCCATTCTTTGTCATGTTCAAACATGTTAAGTTCTTCTAATGATCGACAGTTATGTTTACCACAATTGGAATGAATGAGATAAACCCAACCGTTATAAAAGGGAAGAGATGGGTAGGATCTCTTTATATCGAAAAGAGGGAGCCAGGAAGGCGAAGAAGAACACGGATGAGGGATGACGCTGTAGGGATATGGCATGCTTCACAGCGGCCCTGTCGCTGCGACAGTTCACCACCAAAAGTTCTCGTGCAACTGATCCTACACCAATATGCTATCCAACGCAAATAGTGTGATAAGACATAAGAACGTGTAACACTTTGTTATCATCATTTTCATTCATTTTCTTCACACCGACGGTGTCGCTGTGTAGTATACCACATCCCGTAGGGTTGTGCCGGCTCCCAGAAGGGGTGATAATGCTATGCAAAGGGTCCACTTTTGCAGCAACGGTGCGCCGGTGTCCAAAAGTGGGGGGAAAACCTAGAAACAGGTCCAACTGTGGGAAAGGCGCCGGCGTCTGAAGGTGATGAAACGACTGGGGACGGGTCAAACGGTCAGATAAAGATGCGCCGGTGTCCGAAAGTGGGGAATTTCCTGGGGTAGTATGCACGAAAGTTCCGGCTCAGGAAGGCTTCCGCGCGAAGAACCGGAACGGAAATTCCGCTCCCGGAGGTTCCCGCGGCAAAGCCTTCCTGTAGGAACCTTCCTGCTTGACTGATCGGTACCTGACTGTTGTTTTCTATGTGCGTTTTCGATGGATGAGCGCGATATCATTTCATTTTGACTCGTGATGCAAAACATGTAGCAAGCTAGGTGCGGTCGTCGAACAAGGAGATGAGGAACTGAACAAAGCTGGAAAAATCTGGATTTAGGGCAATTTATGCTAGACGCGTGCGCCAGCCGCGCGTCAGACGCAAGCATCTACATGCTGAGGGTTTCCAGTGAGAGCGATCGAGGCGGTTTTCAGTTTCAAACGTCATTTCCACTAATGCATAGATTCCGTGATCTTGCTTGATTTACCGGGGGAGTTTTCAAAAAAATCCCAAGTTATTGCGTTCCGCTTTCCGAAAAAAAATCCCAAGTTATTGCGTTCCATATTTAATTACCAGTATACTAATACGAACGGATTATTTGATGATCCGTTTCTTTCACAGTATTGGCCAAAACGTTGTAATTGGTAAAAAGTCAGTTCTAATCAAATCAGCTATTTCGGAAAGGCGTTTCTGTTAAGAGAAGAATTGTCACGTGGTAATTCCTCTTGCATAGTTTAGATCCGATTTGATGGTGTGCATGGACATCAATATATAATTCTGTACTGGAAAAGAGGAAAATGTTTTTTGGAGTAACCTATATACAATTCTCCCCATTAATTTTTCTAGATTCATTGCAGGTTGCAAAGTAGTTCTTGTAGTGTCTTAACGATTCACACTGTTGGAATATATGCTGACAGAAAGTATACTATACTACAGGGCGACAACAAAGTCTTTGGCCAAAAATCCCACAGAAATTTTCCCTGGGAACTTTGGCAAACAATTAAGGGCAATGCTATTGGTTGTGTTGCATACGGTGCTGCCAACATATATTTACTTTTTGACACAGTGGCAAAGTCTTTGAATACTGTGGTAGATTTTTTCAAAATTGAGCATCTCCTACGTCTTCTGAGCAATGGTATTGGCTGAGACATTTTTTTGAAAAGAATTATCCAAAATTCCACCGTATTAGTTGATGTAACTCTCTCCTGCAAAGGAGAACCGAAATGGAAAATGTTGCGAGTAATGCTCCACATAGTCCTCTATATTCCACCAAAAGCACAGATTTCTGCGGCAAAGATGCTGGCAACTGCGGCGTATTTAGTCCTGAAAGTGGTGGGCTCGCCATCACCGGGGCCATCTGATGAGGTCTGCCATGATTTCTTGCCAGAAAATTTTGGTAGAGAACACACTAAAAGGCAATAATTTTTCAAAAATGACCTTAAATGGAGGCAGTTTCATTGCTAGCAATATATCCTATTGTTGTCCTTCTTTGGAGCAAAAGCCACGTGTTCCTCTGTTGCAGTTTCCGCGAAAACAGAGAGGTAAAGTCAGTGCTCAAAGTATCAATGGAGGAATCCGTGATAGTGTTCTTTTGCCAAGTCCCAACTGCACATAATACAAATTGCAAATGCTTTTCAATGCAACTTTGTAATTACTTCTTCAGGAAAGTCGCAGAGACACCGGTTGTAAGGTCACTTCGGGGACTATGACACATTCACGGGATATCCCTTATCATCTAATACCAACATATCTGGACATACTTGTATAGTTCCTTCAAAAAGCAGTCCTTTTTCTTCCTTCTATAAAATTATGGAACCTATCGCTGATATCCTATGAGAATTGTAGGATTGAATTGCGCCAGACCATCCACGGCGATAGCGTTAACTGGCGCGTCGGGCCTTTGAATGGCCGGCGTAGCCGCGACAGCGATTCTTGCTTCGCTGCAGGTAGGTCGTCATTCGTTGTGTTCTTCACACATTTGTGATGTGCT
>JARK01000455.1:15266-25567 GCA_000688135.1 Ancylostoma ceylanicum
GTTTTCGACCCCCTACTGGATTCTCAGTTCTCTTCCGACTCCTCACCACCTTGCCTATGCGGGGCCACCCACCCCCCGTGGCGTTCGGCCCCTTTCGACGGCCGGCTCCGCCCCCCGACTAGAACCGCATCCCCTTGCGCACGCGACTTCGGCACAGGCTAGGCTGCTAGGGGTTCTTTGTTTGAATTCTACGAGGGAGCGGGGTTCATTTGCTTTTGTTTTCCAGAAATTTCCTGGAAAAGGCCATGGCACCCCATTCTTCCTTCTCATGCTATTTTTTGTAGAAGAAAGTGTTTCTGTAAGGTGCACTACCTTTTTCATCCTTTTCATCTGTCTCACAGCACTCTATTGGAGCTAGAAAGGGCACGATATGCACGTGCACATATTTTCCATCTCCTCTCGTAAAAATTGGTCATATTTATGCATATACATGTACGTGCACAGTTAGCTATGCACGATATACCGCATTTTTCCACAGCTTCCCTTCATTTTTCCTTGTTCCTGCCTTATTTTCTCCTTGTTCTTCAGATAAACATTATTTTCATCTATCGATCTTCACCAAGTCCTATTTGGCCGATATCTCTGTACAGTTAGGGTCAGTGGCGTGACCATACAGTTATCCATACCCTTTGTTATCATATTCTGTAAATAGAGCACCCCTTGCTTGAACTGGAACGAGAATCAGCTGATTAAACGTTGTGCTAGATGGCTTTGCTCATTCATTCTAATTGTTCGCCACTGCTCTCTTCTTTTTCTCACTCTTTTCCTGGAATTCCTCTCCTCTTTGGAATGAAATTCCAATTAGAAATCCTTGAATTTGCTAGCGAGTTGCTGGTTCCATGAGAAAAGGAGAAAACGGCTAATTTCCCTTGTTCCTATGAGAAGTTTCTGAATTTCTCTTTCGCTGAATTAACTAATTACTACATATTATATGTATTTACACTTAGGACCGAATAATACAGAATTACTCGAATTCAAAAACTCGACATCGAATAGGTTGAGGTTCTGGATTCTCGTAAGAGATAGAGAGAGAAGAGTGGAGAAGTACAGTTTTTGTGGGATTGTACGAAGAGGTTGAGGGCCTTTCGTTCTTTTTTTTAAATTAAAATTTTCTGGATCGGTTTCTGACTTAATATGTCGTTTAATTAATAGGTTATTTCTGTTTTTATTTCGTCCCAAGTATAAAATTGCGTCTTACAATCGTGCACATTAAAATACATACGCATTGGTTCGATTTAAGAATAATGAAAACCTTCTATTTGAGAAAGAAATAACCGTGGTAAAATTAGGAGAAATTCTCCGTGTTTCTTCTTGGAATTGCTTTCTTCATTGGGACAGCATTTCTCCAGGAAAATTCTTCTCGTTGTCTCCCAGTCTCGCATTAGCTTCACTAGACAAGGCCACCATGATTCAATTTGGTTTCTTGCCACCGTTCTCTGGATAATTCGTTCCGCTCCATCATCAAGGGAAAAATTGGGGAATTTCTTCTTCTTTTCGCCTTCTCTTTGTCTTGATGCTAAGTGACTGCTGTTCTGCAGGGTCTTTCCTAGATATTTTAGTTGAAAGTTTTGGAAATCCTGGAAATTTTATGAGCTTTCTTCAATGCTGTTTCCTCTTGTTTACATTACTTTATTTACTTATTTAAATAAACTCAAAGGTACTCTAAAAAGCCAAAACAAAGGAAGAGAGCAGAAATCAGAATTCCAGGAATTCCTCCTGTTCCTACAGTTAGACCTTTTTTCTTTGATGGTGACACCCTACCCATGGTGGATCTTAATGATTATTCTTCTTTTCTTCATTCTGGAAAGCAAATTCGCCCTTTCCCCCTTCTTTTCTCTTTTCATTCATGGCTACTGTTTTTCCCCTTTTCTCAGAGACTGCACTCAATCCTGCACCCCATTAGTCTTCTCAGTACCACTTTCCAGCCCAAATCCATGCGCCATTTTCTTCCATTCCAGCCGATCTGATTCTATTCACAAGGTTAATCGAGATGAAGTCGAGCGGAGAAATGGACAACCTTTCCGTCATCCCCTCCTTTTTCTGCACATTCTTTCCTCCTACGCCCTCCCATCCATTACCCGGGTGATTTCGGCGACATTCGTAATCCCTCATAAAGCCGTGCCGGAGCGGTTTCTTTGCATATTCGACGAGGTTGTCCAATATTTTCGCGGGAAGTGACGATTTTTCCGGATTAGCCACCCTGCCAGCCGTAAATTTGTTCATAGCCAATCAAAATAAAAGCATATGGCAACATCTAGTGCAGAATTGGCTTGTTATTCAGTTGCGAATAAATGTGTGGTGGTGGTGGGAGGGATCTATGGATAGGGGGAATAGCGTCAGTTGAGCCAGGTCCACTTTCAGATGAGTTTTGAGGATCATTTATTAGGCTTACGTATGTACTGTCGCTTTCAATAATCTTGCTTATTGGACCAAGTCCAAATTTCAAGATGGGGAGGGTAAATATTGAAAGGTTATGTGATGTGCCTCTGAGATTAGTCAGGATAAACGAGTGATCACCCTCGAATCACTAAAAAAGGGCGTCAACACTTTTACCCTGGGTAATTTCAATTATCCACCCAGGCCCAGGTAACTGTTAGCAGGAGTAACAACTAATAACAGATCCGGTCCTAGATGCGTCAATGAAATTACCCAGGGTAAAAGTGTTAACCCCCTCCCCAGGTTTATCCATCACTAACGCGGGCGTCAACACTTTTATCCTGGGTAATATCAATGATGCATCTCGGCTCAGGTAACAACCAACAACGACAACAACTTGCAACAGATCCGACCCTAGATGCCTACTTGAGATTACCCAGGGTAAACGTGTTTACGCCAATGTCAACGATGGGTAAATTTCTGTAATGTTAACGGGTTCACCCTGGGTAATCTCATCTATGCATGCGGCTCCTAGTTTTGCTATGGTACTTGGACGAGAACGGATCGGTTAGAATTTTCTAGGATTTTCTGGTGAATTTTTGGAATTTCCTAGAGAACATCAAGACGTGGGACTGCTTGGGACAGTAATTGCATTTCTCAGCACCTTTGGACCCCTACAAAAATTAATTTTGCACGAGAATATTATTGAAGAAAGCAAAAATACTCCAGATTCAGGTACATCCACGAATTTCCTTGTGATTTTTAGCCCTTTCTGGACTTTCTACCCTAATAAGTAGTGGTCCCTAATAATCATAGAAATTATACCGCTTGTCAAGGTTGTAGCTTTGAAAAGTTGTGGAAAAAATTAAGCCCACGGGGGAAAAATGACAAAACTTTTGGACCAACCTAATATTTTCACTAATTACCCTAATATTTTCATTTCTTTCCTCCTTCCTGATGGAAGTTGGTCAAGCGTAAAATATGGTCGCGTGATGGCCAGCGTCGCTTGACGTACATAATTTTTACGATTAGATGGAACATCGGGTATAAAATTGAATTTTTTCAAATTTGCAATCCAGTAAAGGTAGATGGTACAAATATTGGTCATGGTATTTCTGGTGCTTTTTCAGGGTATGTATCATCGTGTGGGAAAAAAGGGCGTAGCCAGACGATTTTGATTGGCGCACTCGGGCTCACGCCATGCCCACGTCTCTAAACTCGAACTACATCAATCCTATGACATGGTCTATTCGTGATCAGCGCCGTACCACTCGAAAAGGTGGGCGTGACGGAAGGCCCGAATGCGCCAATCAGAGGCGCCTGGTTACACCCCCTTTTCCCTCACGATGATACACACCCGCTTTTTTAATGTTTTCTAGTCTCTTTTATCCGTTTATCCATGTTTTTCTAGAATTGGGAATAGGAATTGTTCGAAAGGTTGATTTCGGCTGCAGGACGGCTTATGTATCTCACGAAAAGAGGTCTTCGAGGATTTTATGGATATTGTGTCCTGAAAACAGCAACGTGGTTAAGGCTAACGATGCAATACATATCTGCTCATTTTTTTTGGGAAATTTCTAGGAGTTTCTTCGAAAAAAATCTTAAAAATGTCCCGTATCAGGCCTTTTCTGGATACCTCAACCACATACATTCGTTTTCTTCTGGGAATAACTATGGATATATTCCTCAAACTAAACAAACTGGTCCCCCAAATATATCCTAGAAACCTTCACGCCTGTCAACGTGAGCACCCCGATGCGCGTTTCTGTTAGTTTAGGCTCATTATTGCTGGCCCGAAACGTCGCCGTACGCGGATTTAATTGCAGTTGTCCGAATTCCTTTGTGTCGATTTTGTGCTAGGACATCTTGGCTGGAAGAATGGACGATGTGCGCTGTCCTTGAATGTCATTGTCATTGTTAATGTCATTTCTTGGATTTCCTGGTAAGATCTCAGGCCCAGCACTTGCACCATTAGCTAATTTCCTCCAAAAAGGAACATGATGCTTAATGTTGTCAAATTCGGGCCTTTTTGCCATGTCCTTTTGTCAGATTTTGACCCACGCAACTGGAAACGCTGTTTTGACCACTCATATACTGTTTTTCCTGGGACATATAGAACGTTTCTATTGAGGATATGCGTAAATTTACGACTTGGAATTTAATTTGAATTTCATACTACTTAAATTTTATATGACTTAAGTTTTACGTTTAGGCTTTAAGGTTTTAGGGTTTACCTTGACCTACCCTTTCAAACGATTTTCTGTGCAGCAAAAACTTCTGAAAACTAGAATTTTGCACAAAAAGTCGTCTTGTTTACCTTCATCTGATTACCACAGGTATTCATTACCCAAAGTAAAACCTCAACGTCTATTTAGGCTCTCTCAGCTATTCAAAGACACCCAATAGTTTCGCAATATTGAGGCAGTGAATCCAGATTCCTAATATAGCAGTTGCTCGGAAAACAAATATGACAGTTTTCCGGAAAATCCTTGAGATGCTTGTCCATTTCAAAAATCTTGTGAAAAATTCATGCCATTGGACAGAAATCTCCAGTGGTCGAGACCAGCTCGCACGCGCTGCACCAGAACGCATGCAACGTCGCACTCTGACTGTCTGCGCATCCACACAATTCTAGTATTCTCGTATCACCGCTCTCATTCTCGTCCGAACTTCTCTTTACCGTTCTATCTAACCTGTCCAAAGGGCTGAAGGAGCGCGTGCGCATGGATTTTAAACCCTGGAGTTTCCTCTACAGGGCTAGGATTCACGAATGCATAACCAAATGAAGCCGGGGTAGTAAATCGACTTGTACATCCTCTGTCTCCAAGCATCGCGTAGTCCATACCTATACCATAATCAACAAACCTAGTTACAATTGGTTTGGTTGGTTACCGGTAAATGAATCCCAGTCCAGGCAAGAGCAGACAGCCTTCCTGGGAAATTTAACTG
The DNA here is from genome assembly GCA_000688135.1 of Ancylostoma ceylanicum. NCBI lineage: Eukaryota > Metazoa > Nematoda > Chromadorea > Rhabditida > Ancylostomatidae > Ancylostoma > Ancylostoma ceylanicum. Next base: position 20,592 of record JARK01000455.1, read on the forward strand.
ATGGAGGTCAAAAAACTATGGATTAGGGCAGAACAGGTCCTTGATGAACTTTGGAAGACGTCATTTTTGGATGATCTCTGGGAATTCCGGGGTAATTTGTACGAAAAAAAAAATTCTGTGAGCGAAACCTAGGGGTGTTTTGGCGTCTATCCAGAACTTTTGTATACGTTTTGTGTTCCTCATAGTTTTTGCTCATTATTTAGTAAATAAATGCTATTAGGTAAATTTTTAAGGAATACAGTGTTTCCTGGATGCACCCAAAAAAGACTGGGATCTTTCAAAGTGATAGCTGTCACTTCAATTCAAGTTCAAGATAAATGGACAACGATAGACACCAGTTTTATTCAGCTTTACAACTTCGCCATCAAGGCGCTTCTTGCTTTTGTGTTAGTTGTCCCGTCCAAGGTCATAAATCAAATTTCTTGTGAAGGAATAAGCTGCAGACCTCTTTCTTTCGCTTATTCTGTGACAGAATGCAGGAACCTGCGAACTTCCCCCGCACAACGCCGTTCAAATCCATCAGCTTTCATTTTTCCCACAAGAGGTTCTTTCCTCCGTTTTTTCCCTCCTTTTGTCCTCTACTGGACGCTCGCTGAGAATGTACTTTACCCATGGGAAAAAGCCCTGCCTACCAAAAATGTCGCAGACTTCGAGGACACCACCCGCCCATATGACCAGTGGAATCCTGGGCAGTCCTGCCGTCGTGTGACACGCACCTGACCCTGGTATGCGTTCGCAGCAAAGTTCATCCAGAAAACAAAGTTTTATTGTACATCCTTGGTCCTGTGACGGGGCGGGCGGACGAGTTTGCAGTGTCTCTTTGTCATAAATCATTTCTTTACTATTAAAAACCATCCAATTGCCAGCTATGCAGCGATGATAAGTGGCGATGGTAACTCGTCCGCGATGGCATTTCTGACATTGCTCTGTCTTCACCACGGATTCCAGTGCATTTCATCCACATTTTAGTTCTTTCTACCAAAATCCTGAGATCTAGTAATCCTTACAAAAGCAATGCCAATACATACTAACGGTGCATCAAGGAACTCCCAGATTTCCACGAGTTTTTTTTTGTTAGTTGTCCTAGCTAAGAGCGCAGGCTTCCTCAATCCTGACAAGTGAAATTACTGGCGCCTTAGAATGATGAATGATTTGAGAAAAAAATGAAAAAAAAGTGAAGTGAACCCGAGAGGATGGCTAGATATGACTCATAAGAGCGCTTGAAATTCATTGAAAACCCTGTAACCAAAGTAGTTGAATTGCTAGTGGGCGTGGATTCAAAGTTCACAATTTAAGAGCCCTGAACTTCTCATAGTCCTTCAACTTCGATCTCGCAGATCCATGTTTTTCTTTTTGGAAACCTGTCCTATGAGTCGGAAGTTGCCAGAATTTTCTGGAAGGCATCCGTTTTTCTGTCCTCTCGCGAGATAAAAGTCGTAGCGCATGGAGCATTATATCTGAAGAGGGAGGCGTGGTCAAGCTCCGTGATTGGCCAGTCCTCGCAAACGACAATTCCGGAGTCAGGTTACAAGTCCTTTTGCAGGAATAGCGCTCCATAGCCAAATTTTTGCATTTTCTTGATTTTGAGCCTGACTTTTTTCTTTTGGATCAGAAAAATTGCCGAAAATGTGCACCTAGACAGGAGGGGACGTGGTCAAACCCTGTGATTGGTCAGTTCACTCAAACGGCCAATCGCGGAGTCTGATGGCATCGCTTTTTCCAGATATAACGCTCCATAGCCAAATTTTTGCATGTTTTTAACTTTGAGTTGTACTTTTTTGTTCTGGTTCAAAGACATTGTCGTAAAATATGGAGTTCTGAGTGTAGGGGCAGGATTTTTGGATAGGAATGAAAGGGAATTCTTGAAAAATAATTTTTTTTTCGAGGTAACGAGTAGGGTGATTTCTAAGAGTGGGGTGGGCCTACAGGTTTCAAATGCTCCTTTTCTTCAAGTTTTGCTATTGTGGATTACTACTGCATGAGTTCTAATGTATTTTAACGGCTAACGAATTAACGAAACACTACCCTGGCTCTACGAGTTACCTTTAATGAATTAACGAAATATTACAACCTGAATTTCTCTCATTTCCTTACCGGACGCGGCTTTTGATTAATTAACGACTCTTTTTCTTCAAGTTTTGCCACTATGGATCATTACTGCACGACTTCTGAAGTAATTTAGCGACGCCTTTGACGGATTAACGAAATACTACGACCTGGACTTCTCTCATCTCCTCACTTAGCGCGGCTTTTAACGATCTAACGGAGTGTCGTCACTTGAAATTCCACCAAAACGCTGAATACCCAAGCACCTCAGCCTAATCAACCTTAAGAAAATGAAAATGCCTCCAAATAAGGAAAAATTCAATTTTCTGGAAATAGCGTCTTCATCACTGCAGGACCTGATCAGAGATGATGCCATCTTTGAGCATAAAATCCACCCTTCGTCTAATTAATTTTCTGGAATGATTAAATTTTCCTGGATGCTCTTTTCAGGGGGGTGGGGGACAATTGAATTCATTCATGGTCTTATAATCAACCATAGTGCCTGGTTCATTTGACTAATACCATTGTTTTGACAATAGTGCGCCAACAGGTCGCATAGTACTTCATTCAGTACCAATCTCACATGTGTTTGTCGTGCTGACCGGTCAAATTGACCGAATTTCCTCGTATTTCCCCACAGTATATAGCTTGCAGCTCATTGCTAGCGTTTATACTCCGTTTTTCAGTTTATGAACTGTTGCTCCAAACGCTCAGCGAAGTGAATCCCCAGCCACCACAGATCCAGAATCGCACGTTGTGATGTACCGTGAATCAATGGCGAACGGCTTCGCCGCCACGATTCTCTTCTTGATATTCCTGTTTCTGTTAGCCAGGTGAGCGACAACGTCGTCAGGATCAGTCAATGACTCAGGAAAAAACGCGGCGGTACCCCCTTCTAATGCCATAGCGAAAAAGGGCGTCAATGAGCTTTGACTGCTGACGTCATCACCACCCGCCCGGCGGAACTGGTTGTTTTACGTTGGTTTTTAATGGAATTAGTAGGGGAACTCGTGACCTGTTGCGTGTTTGACGGGTGAAATTGCGAAAAATAAGGTAGGAGTATGGGGAATTCAGTGGTTAATTGGGTGGTTGATTGGGAAGCGCTTCCAGAATGTTGGAAAAACAATAGGAAGAGGTAAATGAGAGAGAAAAATGGAAATTAGAAACTGATGTGGAGAAAATAATGGTCCAGTGAATTTTTTGACCTACAATTTTACATCTGGTGGAAATTTTTGCCTGGAATCGGCAGGTTATACAGGGGGGGGGGGGGAATAAGTTATTGTACAACATTTGATCTTTTATTTCTCCGCCAGAAACTCACGCCTCTTTTGAATGTCGAATAGAGGAAGGTTCAAAGTATCTTTTAGTCAAGATCCAGTTTTCCGGGAAGCTTTGGCTATCGAGCAGTTGGCCTCGAAACAAATTTTCGAGAAAAGTGGGTTGTTGTGACAATTTTCCCTTGAAAATCCACAAATTTCTCGATATGGATTTCACCTCTTGGATGCCTCTTGAAGAGCAAAACGTGCTCTTTCCAGCCATATCCGGGGTTTCGCAAGAAAACCAAGTTCAAGAAATATGTGGGCAAAAAACCACGGCTACTCCATGCCACCGGTAATGGCCAATTTCCACCAAATTTGAGTTCTAGGAGTTTTTCCCTTAAAAGACAGGACATCATCCAGATTTTTGATGTGCTCTGAAAACTAGAGTAAAAATGCTGAGGAATGGCTATAGAGCTTCATCAAAAGGCCCAGATACAGGCCAGCTGTGCTCCTCGAAACCTAAGCTTGGTTTTCTTATCCAAGCAATTTTTGGAACAGCCTCGTCCTGTGCTCTTATCTACCGCGATCTTCAGTGGATTTTGCACATACTCCTTAAAATAGGCTTTAAGAGTACGGGACTATTTTTTATCCCACTTAAATCCGTTGTCAAAAGCTGTTTTTGTGGCTGTTTTGCTCAGGAATTGCCGGCTGAATCAGTGCTTTTGGCGGCACCAAAAATTTGTGTTTGAAGTTTTTGCTAGAATTTCTCCGTCACATCCCGAGTATCCAGGGCATGCTTATAACCAGAAAATAGTGGGAATCCAGCTCTATCAAATTAGACCTAGCTTGTTGAAAAACATTGCACCACTGCAGAGTAATAAGCCAGCAAACGATGTACAATAACTTATGCCCCCCTGTATTTGTTCAGATCCCAATGTCCTGATTGTTTTCAAAACTTGTGCGCTGAATAAATTAATTTTTTTTTAGCAAAATAAGTTTCTCAGAACTAATTAGTTCAATAAATAAGAAAGTCTTTGAGAAATTTTAGAAAAGTTTTTCAAGAAATTTCCCTCGTCTAATTTTTCCTGTTTCATGTTCTTGTTAACTTGATTGGAGAAAAGGGTGACTGGTTGATGGAAGGAATTGGTTGGATGAATGAATGGATGGCGGAATGGAAGAGAAGGAGGAATGAATGAATGGATGAATGAATGAATGAATGAATGAATGAATGAATGAATGAATGAATGAATGAATGAATAGAAAATCTTATTTTGGGACCTATCACACTACAATTTCCGAGCATGGAATTGACGCTCAAGATTATCCATGTTTCTATCAATTCTTATAGGCGCATAAGGATTTTTCCCATCAATTCTCCAGAAAAATGTTCACTGGGGTAGAATTTTCCAGAAAATCTTGAAAATTCAGAACGGGAGTGCAAACGCTGTCGATATGTCCATAAAAAAACCCTTACCAGTCCCTGTAAACCTGGGCCTGGATACATCACAGAAGTTACCCAGGACGAAGGCTTCGACGTCCGTGATCAAGGCGGGTAATTTCGGGTGTGTTAACATGTTTACCCTGGGTAATCTCATTTATGTATGCGGCACCTGGAAAATGAGGTGTAACTGGTTGAGAGGGTTACATGTAGCCGAGCCCCCCCCCCCCCCC
>JARK01000455.1:25703-45411 GCA_000688135.1 Ancylostoma ceylanicum
CCCCCAAGGGACTAAGAACCAGGATCTGATCCTTACTGAGCTTGTTATTTCTACATTGGACATCAGAAGAAGATTTTATTCAATTGAATTACCTATCCTTTTGTCCAAAATAAGGATTATAATAGCTACATGTGTGTGGCTAGATCCCAAAACGCCGAGTACTAGGTGATGCGAGCCCCTAGAAGGGAAGATATATGGGAATTCCAAACATTAATCATGAAAGATGATTCATCATGGCCAGTTTCAAACCACTAATACCAAGTTTTCTGGAAATACTGGATAACTGGTTGGTACCGGGCCATTTTTGGCATTTTTTGCCACTCTATGTTTCAAAATTCAGAGAAGGGGAGGGTATACCTGAGGGTAAAAACCTAACCATTTAGCCAGTCCCATATTCACAATAAATTCTTGGGGACTAGATCCATGGAAATACGCTTCCTTCCACGCCATTACACAAAAAGAAAGTGATTCGTCCATAAAGAGCCTCTGCCGACCCATATCAACACCCTGAATCGACCTCGATCCATGGCCACCCAGTCACTCCCACCTAGTAAGACCCTTAGAGATAATGATCTACATGCGTCGTTTGCTTTGTTATCGATCGATCTGGACGCTTTGCGCTCGCTTCTGGAAATTTCTTCGGCTAGCCGTGGACGTTGAACATCTGCACGTCCTCTAATGTTTACCTTTCATGGAGACACTGAAATCGGCGGCGAAAAAAGACGTTAACAAGAGAAAATGGTTTGGTGACCTCGTGATAGACGACGCTGTTGGGGGATACGCAGGGGAAACCGGTAATTTTCAAGTGCTGGAGAAGAGCGCAAAGCGATTTTTAGTTGAAGGAGATGAGAAGTGGAGGGGTTAAACAAGCATTTTATGTTTTTTGTTAGTTTATAGACAAACTCTTCTCGAGTTTTTCTTTCCAAAAGTTCGCGAATTCCACTTTCATAACAATTGCGGATCTTTGCCATGTATAACACGGACGGCAATCTCAAATAATAGGGAATCAAATCTCAGAAATATTGCGAAATGTTATTCTATGCCATTTTATGTATGTAGGTTTCTATTTGTTTTTTTTTTTTGTTTACCAGCATTCTCTTTTTTTCGGAATTCATCATCTTTTCACTCTATGCGTTAGCTATGGATGTCAATTCTACTTATTCTAGGATATCCATATCCTTATCCTAGGATTGGTAGGGAAGGAAGAATTAATCAAGAAAACGCTTCAGATTTTGACCTCAGGCATAATCCTTGCCCCTTTTCCTACTTTTCCTACTTGTGGACATATTTTCCATGTAAACGGAGTGAATACTCCTCATTTTTCGCAGTTGATACATGGAATGGGAAAAATCGTTGGAAAAGGCTAACTTCTTCCTGGAAAAGTGGACAAAATCCCTGTGAAGTTTCTCTGATGAGGTTATACTAGACAGAAAAGTAATCAAATTTATTGAAAAAAAAAATTCAAATAAAAATTGAAGCCGTTTGGCTAACTCTACAGTCCACTTGGAGTATGGCACGCGTAGCTACGAGCTAGGCGATATCGATTTCAATAGGTATTGATTATCTTTGGCTTCCGCAGCAGCGGCGCCAGCCATGCTACGCCAAAAATCGATACGTATCGAAACCATTAAGAGTGGTAGCGGCGATACCGGCTGCTATAGTTCGCGTGGAGCATAGTAGTAAATGAATATTTCTAGGTCTTGCCCTAGAAACATAATTTAATCGAAGTTTCTGGATTCTGGAGATACCCAGATTCTTACCGTAACTTAGCCGCGAAAAATACGACAATATGATGTTTTTTTTGATTTTTTACTGGATTTTTCGGTGAAAATTTCGAACTTTTCTCCTTTCTTCGTACGTATTTCGTTTACTGCAGAAAAGTTACGAACTTGATTCCAAGGAATTACACTGATTAAATCTCATCCCTTCCCAGGAAGTGTAGGATGGTAGAAAACTAGGATAAGGTCCGGAAATGGGAAGAAACGCCCACGAAAATTTTTCCTGTGGATCTTTGATGCTCTGCTGCTATGCTGTTGCCGAGTTCCTGAGGAAGGTCTCACCCGACCCGCGCTCCTACATAAGCTGAGTGTAGTGGTCAGAATCTTTGCTGGATTTAAAAATGCTCTTTCTGGATAATTTTGTGTGTTGTTGTCGTTTTGATGCCTGATGTTCATCTAAAAACCCGAAATCTATAGTCATCGCCAAACTTATGGAGCATTTGTTTGTGTTTAATTCACTGATCACTGATAGAGAACCACAAATCAAAAAGTGCTCCCAATTAGCCAATACAAAAATCACCCACAAGGGTGCAGTCATCATTTCCGTGCCACAGTTAATGTGAGTACAGTCGAATTTACAGTATTTTTGACCTGTGAACAGCGTGTTTTTATTGGACGTAAATTTTTGTTTTGTCATCTGAGATGACATCTCAATCGCTTTACGATTAACGATTTAACAAGTATGTTTGACGGAGGAACTAGTAGCCGACGCTGTTGATGATTCGATCGGCGTGATTTGAAGAGCGGCATTGAAAACAAGCTGAAGTGTGTGACTTAATGGGGGAGAATGTGCTGTTGAATGGCGTCAAAGAAGTGGTTCTGGATCAATATTGTTCGGAGTTCGAGTAGTTTATAGGCAAAGTTTGGAAAACGGACAAAAAATTAAAAAATTATACAAAATAGAGGGGTAAAAAGTAAATAATTTGCGCCCATTGGAGTAAAACTTGGAGTGGTTGAAATGGCGACTATTGGGTCTAACATGGCATCCAAAAAAATCGAGAAATTTATTGCAAATCGAGTTTTAACTACAGAAATATGAATAAATTACGGGTGCGGATTGTCATACCTTAAGAGGGCGGCGCACCCAAGCTCCGTGATTGGTCAACTCACGCCACCACCAATCGCAGAGCTCGGCCCTGCCACCCTTTCCAGGTATAGTGCCCCACACCCGTAAATTACCTAAAAGAATGGAATAGTGTTCTGATTATACCCATAGAAGTCATAAAACATGTGTATTGCGGAGATTTTCTCACAATTTCAATACAAATTGGCCGGAAAATAGAAGTTGTAGCGTGACCACGCCCACTCCACTATTTTTTGGCCCTGATTCTAGCAGTATTTTGTGAAATTCTGTAAAATATCGTGAATTCAGGCACATCCGAAAATTACGGACAGTGGACGATGAGTTACCGACAGTGAATCCGTCAGCCGGCCTACCTCCACCATATGCCATGCCACCACCGCCTACCTACTCGGTGAGGAAACGTCACTATTTGGTGATAGTGCAGTGCAGAAATTATCAGCTACAGTAATCCAATTTTGTAATTATCAGTAGTGGGCCGTTATGAGGCAAGGAACTTACTGCTTTGAGTTCAAGTAATATTTGTTGAAGAAAAATAAATAAATAAATTAGGATATTAGGTGGAAAGCCGGAAATCAGGGGTAGCATGCATTATTGAGATTACCCAGGGTAAGCATGTTAACGTCACACAAATTTACCCGTCGCTAACACGAGCGTTAGCATGCTTACCCTGGCTAATCTCAGTGATGCATCCAGATGCTGGGGCCGGAAATAAGAAACTTCATGGATCCATGGAAAGTGGAAGCATGGATTATAAGCTCCTCATGATGATCGTTGAGCTTTCTAACGTACTATATAGTACTTTAATATTTATTTTTTATTTATTTATCTATTTATTTAATAACGGTGTCCACGCTAAGGTGCGCATGAACTATTGAACAATTCAACTAAAAAAAACGCCGAAAAGGATTAGAACAATGTGCTAAATCGTACGACAATTGTTCGAGAAAGAAAGCTGTTGTTTATTTATTTGTTCATTTATCTACTTACTTATTTACTTATTTGCTTGTTTATTTTCTATATATTCATTTATTTTTTTATTACATTGGAAGGTGCCCAGAACCATAACAAAACAAGAGAACATGAGCTAGATTTCTAGGATTTCTGACTATTCCTCCCGTTAGACATTATGTAGGGGATTTTCAGGATTGCCAGAAATTTTCAGGATTTTTCTGCAAATTTTGCTGATTTTTACATACACATTTTTTTACATTTTTTCACAATTACAGTTTTAACAGTTTTAGATCGTAAACCTTGTTTTTTTCTGCGTTAGTTCGGCACGCCTATATGGTGTGAATCACGGCTGTGCGCTAGAAAAATTTCAAATTTCGTTATTCAGTCAATTCGTTAAGCCAGAAATGGCCGTTAAGCGTTAACGCGTTAATTCTTTTGGTTAATAACGCACGACCTTGGTGTGAATGAATAAGTAGATAAATAAATAAATTTGTGGATCTAAATGATCCTTAGCGCGTTGGTGAGCAAATTGAACTCCTAGCAAATTCACCCAATCCATAGTTATATAGGCTAACACCTGCTCCCCACCGCCTGCACATTATTTCTGTGACACCTCGGTGATCGGCGCTGGTTCATCGACATCCGCGTCAGTGGGGTTTCGGTCATTTCGACGCGCTGGTTACGATGTCGCCGGTGGAGCGTTAAATTGGATAATTAGCGACCTCGAAATTCGCTTTTCCACTCGTCAATTCGCTTGATGCAAACGCAACATTTCGATGGTTTCAGGAGGGGCTTTTGGGCGCCAACCTGGATTTTTGGGACATCTTGGAAAGGAACTTAAGGTGAAATGTTGAGGTCATTGGGTAAAAAAACAGCAATTGTTATGTCATTGACCTGTTGTTACTGGGGATCCGAGGGGGAATGCCGTACACCCGAGTGGAAAATCCATGGCTCCCTGGATAAAGGTTTCCTGTGGAGTTTGTATGGGAAAATTTGGACAAAGTTTAATCAGCTTATTTTACTTGGGAATCATTTTTCCAGAGAAATAACCAGAAATTACCAGGATCCTGCCAGGATTTGCTCGACCGAGCGAATTCGAGCTGAATCTGCTAGCCTTTACGAGAGAAAAGTACTGGAATTCAGGGCCCTGGATGCATCACTGGGATTACCCAGGGTAAGCGTATAGACGCCGTTTCAACGATAGATCAAAATGGAGGTGTTAGCTCGTTTACCTTGGGTAATCTAAATGATGCATGCGGCTCCTGCTCAACTACGCACTTTGTCACGGAAATTTCCAAGTTTTTCCCCTGAATTCCCTAAATTTCTGAGAATTTTCCCAGAAGCACATCCTGGGTTGGGATTCATGAACGCATACCCATGCGTAACTGGGTAGCAAACCAAATTTCATGGCCTGTTTCTCTTGAAACTATATAGTCTATAAAGTATCCAATCAAGCCTGCCATTATGGGTTTGCGCGGACAGCGTTTCGTGAATCCTGGCCCTTCTTGGATCCGCATGCAGCATTCCTTTTTGAATCCTTAGTGTAAAAAGACCTAGAACGTAATAAATACGATTTTTACCCAAAGGACTCAGAAACTGGGATAATTACCATCCGGATCCTTTGTTATGAAAGCTTTGAGGATTTCCAGCTTCGCAAGAGCTTATGGATTCTCGACGATCAACTTCTTATATCAAACCGGTCGATCGCACCCTTTACGGATCGGGCTGATCCTGGAGCGGTTTCAAGAGAATCTCGAGGATCTAGGGGTGTGCTGGCCCTTCAGGATCTCCTCAAACCTTATATGGATAGCTTCAGAGCTATAGAATTGGCATTTTTACCCCGTGAATACCTCCAGCGGCCCCATTACCCATTAAGACCACGACACACTTCAAGCGCATCTTTTGAACTGTCTTTGTGCCCGCGTAAATAATTGCCGCCCACCGTGCTGTAGGTGGATGGTTTTTCCATCGAGAAAACATGTTTTTTGACAGCTGACAGTGCGCGGTTCTTTGTCAATCAGCGACATTGTCCGTGGCGTGGCGCTCGCGCCGAGCAGACGACCTCGACAGGTCGCCTCGCCTCTGTCGACCCATCAAACAAATGCAGCTTACCCCAATGGCACTGTAGGAGGGAGCAGCTGGTGGCGTTGGGAGGGGGTGACGGGGAAATCTTTTGGGCTATGGAATAGTAAGGGTTTTGAAAAATTGAAATTAGGGAAAATTTGTTTTGTTTGTTTAGCAAAACTGTTATCTGCGTTGGTAGCGTTAGTGAATAACGTCTTCGTTTTTATTTTGTTTGCATTTATTTGCTCTGGTGTACTTTTCTTGTAAGGAGCATCTCGAGTGCATTCGATGAATAAATAAAAAAATCGATAAAATTATGCATTGCATTTTTTAATAAGGCTTGATTATGTGTCCGGATACTCGTTCATCGAGAATATGAATACTCGAGCGTTCAATGCATTATGAATGTTCGAATATTCGAGTGCTCGTCGAATCACACACCACCCCTTGTTCGCTATTTCTCACACTCGTGAAACAGGAAAAAATTGAAAATAAGATTTTAACATTTTTGTACCCCTCAAATCATGAAAGAAAATGCAAAATGTCAGAAAAAGATAATAAATCGAAAAAAAGCAGCTGGCACAAAAATTCTATGAGTTTTATGGATTCTGGATGTCACCAAGGATTCCCGCCTTATCAGCTTGAAACAGGAAAGAAAATTCTAGGAATTCTGCAAATACATTTTTATGGACACTATCACCATTTTGTCATGATATTTTCTCTTGTTTTGAGCTAATCAGATGTTTACTTGTTTACATACCAATAAAGTAAACAAGTAAACTTGTTACAGTAAAGACAGTGTCGATTACAAAAACTATGCCCACTGAACATGAGCTTAACATCATAAGGGACTCGAAATTTATCTCGTAATAACGTACGCCCAGCATGTTAAAACGGTGTTTGGTGCGTTACAAGGGAGAAAGGGGCGGAGCCACTGTCGTGCTATTGGTTCATTCAGGTAAATGGGCGGTACTGCTATTGTACAATTGGTTCATGCATCTTTTTCCGCTCTTGAATGTCAAATCGTTGTCTTTCGATGATGCTTCGAGAAATATTTAAATATTTCCTTTTTGTTTGTTTATTTAATGATTTGTCTTATTTATTTATTTATTTATTTATTTATTTATTTATTTATTTATTTATTTATTTATTTATTTATTTATTTATTTATAGAACAGTACACGTGTTGATATTGAAGTAAGAAAGGAAATGTTTAAGTGGACCAATAGTGCAACAGTGGATCCGCCCCCTTCTTCCTCACAATGCAGTGCGCTCGATAAAGTGTTCAAGTCTTAGGCTAAAATGTGTGTTTCTGTAGCTGCACCCATTGTGCGTAATGACTAGGTATAAGATATTTCAAAAAAATAAATAGTCTACAAATATAATGAATCAATAAAGGTTCTTGTGATCTACTATTGTATTACAACAATTCCATGTGAGGTTTTGCTAGTTTATTTTTGGGTAACCACAAAAAATTCTCCTCGTTCCAATGTCCTATTTCTTACAGGAAGCAGTGAAAATGGGTCTGCCTCAGAAGTATTGATCGATTTGATCTACAAAACGCACCTGGCAGCTGTCTGTCACGTCCCGAGTGGATCCTGTGCATATCGCTGAACCACTGCAGTAGACGGCCACCCATCGACATCAACTCGTCATGAGTGCATTCTGAACACATTGTACACTGTAACGGCATACTGTAAGACTGGTGTGGCTTTAGTCGTTTTTCTCCGCATCTTTCACCGTCGCTGTCAAGCTAATCGATTATCGATTAGTTCGTTTATTTTGATGTGCCTTCGTGACATGAGCACAGTCTATTTTTATTTTTTCTCATATTTCCTTTTTTTCATTATCTTGCCAGTTATGAGTCTACTTGACGGGTTTTTTCCTACTCTGAAATTGAGTTTTGTTGTAATTAGAAACGATAGAATAAATTTCTTCACGGAAAAGTTGTTTTCCGTCTGGTGATCTTTGGATTTCCGGCCACTCCTTGGCAATGATGTCCGAGTGTAAACAAAATGGCGGGCGAGCATGGATTTCTTTGAGGACTTGGGATAATTGCATGTCTAGACAGATTTTATTAGGTCGCTGGGTTTGTGAGACTACCAGAAAATGGTCAAGTCGCTGAGTTACCCAACAAATTGACCAAAATCTGGATTTCTTCTGAAAATTATTTTGTAGCATTCGAGTGCAAAAATCACGATTTCGGACCTTGGGGGAACCTTACCCACAAAATGAGTTATGAGTACGTAGCTATCAGCCGAATAACAACATGAGGTCATTTCCATTTCCAGACGAGTAATGAGAATTCCACCTGGGTTTTGGGAAAAGTACATAACTTACCCGAAAAACTATTGGTACATAATTACTGGAAATTTGTGCAAAAAACAGCGAAATTTTCCAGGAAGTTGAAGGATCTACAACGGTACTTTTGGAAGTGCTCCATTTTGCGAAATACGTATTCACCTAGAATGTACTAGAAAAATACAGCTGTAAGGCCTCCAGAGTACTATTTCTCATGGATAGTGAGGGTTCCCTTAAGAGCGCTATATTTTTAGTGACAGTAGTAATTATGACCTCCTTATTCGCTCGCTAGGGGCCATCATAGACCACCCGGCAGACCGCTTGCATTTGGGGTAGATGATTTAAACGAAGTTCTGTCAACTAAGGCAAAATTTATCCAGAAACTAGCGGATTTTTTTTTAAATTCATGGTTTACCCGGATTTTCTCAGGAACGGGGTAGAAAAATGCCTCCTTGCAATTTTTTTCGGCTACTAGCAAGAACTCCCCCCCCCCCTCCCCCGTTAACTCGAAGATTGACTAGTTGGGTGATTACCTCTCAGTGGGGGTTTTGTTTCATCGATATTCTCCCCATGGAAATTTTCATTTCTGGATATTTTTCCTTCATTCTATGGTTCTCAAGAACCCTTCTGCAAAGATTTCTATGACTTTCCATTGATCAAGATATGGCGCAATTGCTCCTCTATGACCTTAGGGCATACCCAGACTCCGACGATGGGAAAAACGATAGTAAGCGGCGTGACGTGGAATCAATATGCATGGTTTAGATTGTCGTTTATCGCTGATATCGCTGGCTCATTTTGACTGATTCCAAGCCATTGAAGTCTGGATATACCCGATACCTTTGCACTGACGCATTCCTAGGCGCTTTTCCCATTGAATGTCGAGGATTTCTGAGAGAGCCGCATCACATAATTGATAGAAGTAAGCCGAAAAAGTCGGCCGTCTATAGCGCAGTGAAATTTTATTCCATCAAGAGAAAAACGACTCACTGTGTTGTCCAAGGCGATCGTGCTGGGCGTGTTCCTCATGTTTCTGGTGCTGGAAAGTAGAAGTTTAGGGTTACTTTGCAAAACTACTTAGTAATCCTGGTTGTAAACTTGATTTGTTCCGCCATAGGTGAAGAAGTTGATGGTAAGTCCATTTATGGCCTTCTTCATGACAATTCATAAGTTATCGTGATGTTTTAGCCTAAGAACCTGCAGAAATCCTGGATTTATGGTTTGCAAATGAAATGGAAGTGAACCACCGGAATTGTCTTCATAGGACCTTAGCAGTACGACCAGTGTTTCAGTGTAAAATACAATGAAAATCCTTGGAAACAGTAAAATACGTATACTAGTCTGAGCTGTTACATTACTCATACCAGAAACTGCTATTTTCGAACGTGACCACCATTTTTGACCACGTGACTCATCATGGAAACCTCTACCCATGGCGCCATAATTTACAAGGAGTGTGATACGGTAGGCGTATCCGAGTAGGTGATTGTGCTCGCCCCGCTTTGCGACACCGCCATCGTAAATTTCCAATCACCATTACGGAAAAGACCTACCGCAGCGTTATCGGCGCCGACCCGTCACCCCCCCCCCCCTTGTTCATCTGATGTTGGAGGTTACAAATCTGAACGAGTGGTAATGGCATGTTTTTTTTTAATTGGGGGATAAAGGATACATAGAAGGATGCAAAAGGATAAATTTTCCATGATTAACTTCTGGATAATATTCCTACCACAATCATTACAACATAGTTATTGTTATGAATTATTTCTAAATATGTCATTCTATGTATGTATGTGCCANGGATAAAGGATACATAGAAGGATGCAAAAGGATAAATTTTCCATGATTAACTTCTGGATAATATTCCTACCACAATCATTACAACATAGTTATTGTTATGAATTATTTCTAAATATGTCATTCTATGTATGTATGTGCCATATTTGGGGAACGAAATGAAAATTGTCCCATACATTTTCAAAGACGTGGAAATGTAGACCATTTCAATCTAAGCCCGTCAAAAAATTGGAGAGAATCCTTGGAACACCTTCATTAGGATAGTATACGCCTTTCCATCCTTTCCATATGAAACACGAAGTAGTTTCGGATCGGCTCTCTGGGCCCGAGGCACAAATGGGAGAATGGGTAATTTCTAACCCATGGGTATGGCTAGCCATGGGTAGCAGTTGGGTATAGACAACATCATGTACAGTGAGCATATTTCTAGAAACTAGATAGGGTGAATCTCCTCCTATTAATTTCCTTGGATTCAATAGCCGTAGAACAACAGTTTGACTGCTGATGCCGCATGTACTTACCCTAGACCAAGCTAAAGGGTAAATTTGAGCGCTCCTGGATACATCATCGAGATTACCCAGGGTAAACGTGTTGACGCCGGTATTAGCGATATGTAGATTTGTGGAGAGTTAGCACATTCACCTTGGGTAGCTTCAATCATGCACCTAAACACAATATATGTGTAATTGGAAAAGGGGGGGGGGGCGTAATCTTATACCTATGGGTGTGATTACCAGTGAATAGCAGCAGGGTATAGGCAATGTAACCTGTGCGTACACATGTTGACGGGTGCCAGGGAAAGGGTAAAATCGAGCATGTGTTTGGTACAACCATCTCATCCAGGAAAGAGGTAACTTCTTTTTCAGGGCCAGGATGCATTATTGAGATTGCCCAGGGTGAATGTGTTGTCGCCCTCGATAATTATGGGTAAATGTATGTCTTGTTAACACTTTTACCTTAGGTAATCTCAGTGATGCTTTGAATCCAAGGAAAATACTGCCGAAGAGAGCCACCTTAGTCTCCGAAAATTTCCGGAAGAAAAGGGCTAACCTTGTGGTGAGGCTTCGCTGGGTGGTGCTTGTTGAGGTGGTGCAGTCCATGCTTTCTTGCCAACTTTATTCTGAAAATACTATTTCATTGAATTACATGATCTTTGCCCTTAGAACCCTGAATATGACGCATTTGATTGATCAGATTGAAGGGTTATGCCTTAGAGGATGTTGGCGATTACCAGCGGCCTTAAGACGATCACAGTGACAATCTGTGAGGTTACTTTATTATTTACAATTTACTTATTAACCACTTTATTTGATTTTTTGCTCCATTCCCGAATACCTGAGGCATCTAACAGTGAGAATTATTTTTCTTAATTGTTATTATAAACAGGCAATTTACCAGTCTACTACCACCGTCACTGAGCTTCCGGATAGTGCTTGGGGTATTACTCCGTATTTACTCTTTAAATAATGTATCCATCCTCTAAAACAGTAGATAGACAGATGTTCGAATGTTGACTTTTTATGTAAGTTAAGGGCTGCAAACCGCGAAACACATGAACAGATCCATCAAAACTCACATTTTTTGCTTCGAAATACACTGCGGCTCGCCATTCTTCACCACGCACACATCGGATTCCTTACATCTGGCGGCAATACACAGCGGATCTGAAAGTCGATTTTGTCACAGATGTGAATTACTAGTTCTTCTATGGGCTAATTGCACTGTTATGGATCCTGCACATGTCGTTATCCAGAAAGGAGAAATGCTAGAAGAGGATCCCTAACCAGGTCTTTTTTCCAGCAGGATAAATGGAATGTAAATAGCTGCTAAATCTGAGGTTATTTCTAGTCTTATGGATCCGCTATACATCTTTATCCAGAATGGACAAAAGACGGATATGAATGAGCGAGAATCGGGTCGGTATCCAGTATATTTTTCCAGCAGGGTAAGTGCATTGTAACGGCTATAATGGAACTGATTAGATATCCTGCCATCCAGTAATAACTTATCCGCCCAGCCGCTATCGTTGTTTCACTGCTGGATATATTTATCCAGTAGGTATCCGATTGGTCAATATCCAGCGTCTCTTACATTAGAAATTCGTTCAACTCTAGTCAGTGAGTGGCTAAAATCGGTGAGAATGGGTATATTCCCGCTGCGTTTTCCCTCCCACGGCTGAGCATACTGGATGCGGATCCAGAAGTTCTGTTCCTAGCATGCAACACACTGTTCTTACTCCTTTTTGAGCAAAATTCACCGACACTTTGAAACCATTTGCTGGGGGTGTAGGGCGTTAAATCTGGAGTGGAACGCGCGAACTGGTCACATGATTGGCTAATTGGATGAAATGACCAGTCGTAGAGCTCTACCGCACCGCCCTTTCCAGGTATAACGCTCCACACCCATTTTTTGGCACATATATCCTGCTTCTTGCTGGGTAAATTAACCAAAACAATCTACATGCCCAGGGCAATCCATCTGCAACCCCGTGAATCACATGTTATTCGGGATGTCGTCCAGCGAATCGGTTTACACAACGTCCGCTAGCCATATGCTCATAATGGCTGTCAGTCCGCATTGGTGCTTAATCACGGCGCCAGTAATGTCAGCTTCTCGGGTTTTTCTCCGGGAAAATTTCTTAGGTAACCAGGCAACTGCTTACATATTTACTGCAACTAATTCTCAGTAACAAGAAACAAAACGACGCAAGAGAAAAATCGCCGCGGTGTAAAGTCGCAACATTCATTTTTTTCTGGGAGGAATAGAGAGAAAAATCAATTGGTGCAAGTGTCGCGGATTCGTAACGTGCTCTTCCAGGAACTGGGATTTCAGAAAGTGTTGAGCACCTTCAGAGCTTCAAAGGGAGCACATTACGGCCACTGGGTAAGGAATCGTACCCATCTTTTAAAAAATGATAGGAAAATTATCCAAAGGCAGCCCGACTTGGAGATACATATATGTATCCATCCTGAGCAGCCGAATTTCAGTAGTTATAGTACTTCATGGTTTAATTTTTGACCATTTGAATATTCAAGAAAAGGAAAACCCTACGGCCCCTACTGAATCGAATATTTGAGTATTCGAGAAAAAAACCCTATGGCCCCTACCAAAATTACCCGAAGACAGGCTAACTTGAAAATATGCATCCTTCTTGAGCACCCAAGTTTCGGTGTATTTATATGTATTTATAGTTCATGGTTTAATTTTTGCATCATCGCTTCATTCTTTCATATAATTAAGTTATGATAAATTTTGATGGATTCATGGATTTATCATCCAAGCGCTATAATAGGGACCAAATAAAACCGGATTCACGCGGTCGAGTCACTCAAAAACCTAGGAATTGATTCGAACATTCGAGTATTCGGGAAAAAAGAAAGGCCTACAGCCTATACAGCCTTTTCTCCGAAGCTGCACCGCTTTTACATTCTCTAACACCCTATTTCCTGGCAGTACGTACCAGAAACCGCTACTTTCGACCCGTTCAATTGAATTTCCAATTTATTCGAAATATTCGACATTCAAAAGCCAAAATATTCGATTTCGAATAAACCTAAAATCCGAGTCTTCCGACATTAGAGACCAACATACAGTGCGTCAAGGACCCATGACCCATCCATGGCCTCGACAAGGACGCCGCGCAACCGCACCGCACGCGCCGAAGTCGTTGACGTCAGCCATCAGAGTGCTATTTCTAGGTGTTTTTTCTTCCAAATTTGGTGTTATTCTCACTTTTTCACGTTTCATAACGAGAAGTAGCATAATGGCAGCAAACGACATCAATTCCGACGCGCGCGGCGCTGCTGCGCAGCGTGCTTGTCAGAGCCGTGAGTGGTCATCGCCATCGATGTTTACTGTAGTGATGTGTGAAAAACAAAAAAAAAGTCCTAGAGCTTTTTCATTCTTGAATATCTGAATGTGTTAATAGTTTTCTGGATTGTTAATTAAAGTAACAAAACCATCAGGTTTTTATTCGGTCTCAAGAGGCGTGTATCATCGTAGGGAAAAGGGGGCGTGGCCAGGCGACTCTGATTGGCGAACTCGGGCCGCCCTCCACGCACATCTGTTTGAACTCGAACAGCGTCAATGCCATGACACATGGTCTATTTGCGCTTAGCGCCATACGAGTCAAATAGGTGGGCGTGACATGCGGTCCGAATGCACCAATCAGAGTCGTCTGGTTACACCCCCTTTTCCCTCATGATGATACACAGACGGTCCCAAGTATAGTAAGTATTGCCACATTGGCTTAGCTTCAGCATGATAAAGAATAGGATTATTCGTTTGGCAAAATGTTGGATGTGCATGTACCGTTACCACATGGAATAGCCACGATTTTTGGGACAGATGGTACTAGTATACTCAGCACTAGCTATACTAAGCGTAAGACATAGGTTACTTTCGAACCTACATTAAAACCCGAATGATCTTCTTGAACTTATTTCGCAGTAAAAATCAATACACACATAGATCATGTTTTTCCAGCGTTTTCTCTGCTTTACACCCGACAAGGAAAAAGCAAAGAAGGAATTCGTGCGTCGTTTTCACAATACGGCCGTACGTGGATGATTAGTTGTGTGAGTCAAACGATCGGCTCGCTTGTCAGGCTCTGCATGTTTCTGTACATGTAGCAATAACGCTACAGTAGTAGCGCCAGTGCTCCGGATGGTTGGTGCATTGGAGCGCTGGATATTGAATAGAGCGCCGTTTTCCCCTGAAGAATTTCCCGCATGGAAAAATGTGGGTCTAACTATGCGTAAGACGTGTTTTTCTGGATGAGACCTAAGCTGACACGTTGCCCAGGAAAAGACATGCTAAGACATGTAAGATTGCCAGGAAATGCATTGGAGCTAGGCTAGAAACGTGTCAAACAGAGGAAATCCTGTCAAGGTCGTTTAGCTGATCCTGGACGTTTACCCTAGGTAATCTAAGTAGTGGATGCGGCTCTGGTATCCTACAATAAGAGATGCTTGAGAAGATGTGCAGCAATTTCGTTATTCGTTAATCGTTAACTGGCACTAGTGGATGAGGTATACTATAGTCAATGAATTGAACCATAGGGTCCTAATTAGTTAAACTGGGTGAGATATTACCAGATCCAAATTCTAAAGGTAGGGTGGTTAAGCGCTCCTGAGACGCTGTGGATTTGGCTCGCAACCAGTGCCTGGATGCATCATTAGGATTACCCAGGGTAAACGCGTTGATGCCTGTGCTAACGATGGGTGAACACGTGTGGTTTTGAGAAGTTTACCCTGGTAATCTCAACGATGCAGGGTCCAGCAAGGTAGGAAATTCTACTTCGGGTTGAGTAAACCGCTGATTCTGAGTTTACACCCAGCAGATGGGATTACTACGATCCTGGGAATACATAGACGATAGTTTTTGGTATTATAACAGTGGGCTACCGTAAGTGTCGGTAAATAAGGTGTAAGTATAAGGCCCGTAGTAGTTAAATAGCCCACTAAACTCCTAACGATTACTTAATTTTGTGAACTCATTGTGAGGAGCTCATTCCTGGATAACCCGGATGACTGGAAACATCTTTTTAATCTACTTCTAGTGAGTTTGCTAGTCCAAAATTTCGTCAAAACATTCTAGTTCTGAAAAATGGGGGTTAAATGGGTGAATTCTACTCTCCAGTCCTGTCCTGAATAGCACTAAAAGCTGACTCACCAGATTTCGGCCTGATCTCGGTATGGGCCGACACCAAAGCCACCAGTAGGAGAAGTCCAGCAGCAGCAGCCACTCGACAGCCGGTCATTCTCGGAGACTGCCAGCCAGCCGGGCTACCCGGGCACATCGATTGATGGCCGACGGCTCAGTGAGTAATAGAAGCTGCAAGACACGAACCGCCTACACATTACTAGGAGATGGCAACGTCGTGAGGAGGGTAGTTTCTGGATCAATAAGAGATCCCAGAATAGGATACTCACTAGTCAATGAAGGACTTGCCTTCGTTATAGGTGCCCAATCGCTACTGATACTATTATAGGTTTTCTTGGATTTCTGGCAGAATTCAAAAGTTTTGATCCACGGCGGATCCGAAACCACGACAACGTGGATGCGACGACGTCCACCTAAAGATTTTTCCTACCCAGCTAGACGGATTTTTCCTGATGAAGCTGATCCTTCAACCAATCCCTCCGCTCTTGTATCTGTTTTTTTGGATTTATCTGATTTAATCACTGATCACGTGATTTCCTATAGGTAAGGATCCTCTCAAAAAAGCAATTCAAGGACCTCGCAGTCCTCGAGTAATCTCCACAGTTCTTACTGGATACCACTCAGAACCTAGCAAATGTACATGAACACGAATAAGACAACCATTTAGCACGAACAAATCAATTGATTGATTTTATCGATTGTTTACCAAGTGTTCACAGAAAACGCCAGTTACGTTCCTCGCCACCAAACTGGTTCGGATTCCAAATGATTTTATCGCTCTTTGCAATTTTATTTATTTATTTATTTATTTATTTACTTATTTATCTATTTATTTATTTATGTAATGCACTCAATTGGTGCGCCATCAAAAGATACGTATACATACAGAATGTCCGAGTCAAGTATCAACAAAGTAGGCCAGTTTGTTCGCCTACATAGGTCATCCGGCATTTAGAAAGAGATGTCGGATATACTATGAAAAGCTTCAAGTCATGTGCCTAATCTCTGCCCATAACCTGAGGTGTCGTGCAGAAGAAAACTGGTAATGTACTGCTTGTTGCCCATCAGAATCAACCACAAGAACAGGCGATCGGCAGTGGGGAGTGCCACTACACATGCAGTGGTAGAGCAGGAGCAGTCTGGAGGCGAATTATAACTATAAATTATAGCAATTGTCCGCATTTGCGTGAAGTAAACAGAGGAGAATAAAACAGCGAATAGAGAATAAAACCGAATCGGGCATGTAGTGTGTTGATCGGATAATTTTAAGAGTAAATACATTCGACATTCGAATAATCGATTTCGATTAAGTCGACAAGTTGAAACGTTCAGGAAAAGGAGAGCCCTACACCTTTTGGTAAAGGAAGCAAGGGCTGTGAAGCTTTTTGTTTCTGAAATGTTCAAATTTTTTTGGATGGATCAAGGTGGGATTAAGGCGAAGAGACGAGGTTTCTGAATAATATACATGCGGAAGGTTACCCTCTAAGGGATTTCATATTCCTCGTGAGAATACCTCATCATCCACTCCTTGACAGGATAGGAGGTGCGCTCCACGTGTGATGGTGAAGGAGTGATCGGAAACCCCTCAGCTTCCTGGGTTCCACCCATAGACTCCCTTAACCTGGGGTTGAGTAAATGGTTTTCGGTAGTTTTGTACGGAAGCACGTAAACCATTGTGATGAGGAGTTTCTGGAGAACCTTTCCAGGCGGAAAAGTCAACGACGTTTCTGGGACGGTAAGTTCATCCTCAAGAGAAAATTGTCACCACTTTGGAGCTGCAGAATTTAGGAGTAGCTGCCAGATTCACGAAAAAAGAATAATATAGCCCTGTTCACCATTTATTGCACTGATAAATTCAAAAAGTTCACTCTCGTTGCTTTGGAAAGAAGGGCGCATCGTTGCCATACACGTCATATCGTATATTCAAGCCTTCGTTGATTTGTTGATCGATCCATTCGTCCTCCTTAATTCAAGGACGAAATTATACACATTACAGAGCTGGTACTATTCAAGTGCATACCTTATGGAGTCTTTGTAAAGTTACCGTACGATAAAAGCTTTGAAGACTTTTGATGGCGTTCTGAACGTCGAAGTAGGGCTCATCTCCAAATAGAACCGTCTCCTCTAGTACTCCAACTATTTTTCCTTAAATAGATTTTATCCGTTTTTGTTCATAAATAGGCATAGAGCCGTGTACAAATGTACAGTGAACTCCAAATGACCGTAGACAAGGGGCGGGAACGCGCGCGGCGCTCTCGGGCAGAGACACAGGGGCTCTGCATGCTGGCTCTGGTTGTCTGCTTCTGGCTCGAGTGCCACGCCGCAGAACGTCGCGCACGGTCGCGCTCCTTGTCTACGACCGTTTGGAGTTCACTGTACTTAGTATTATAGAATACATACTTAGGACCTTACGATCACTATGGCCCAGAGCTGAATTTTCCTGAAAATAATTTCACTCAGCGTTAGTTTTCAATTCGGAAAGTCGTGCGTAGAAGTCCTACCGCCTTTGCTAAAATTCTCTTCGCTTCCAGGTAGCACAGTAGATGCTTATTGATTAGGTGTGCTACTGTAAATTTCGTCAAATCCTGAAGTAAATGAGATCACCACTTTGATCTACAGTTAGCGGCGGCCATTCCACGGCCTCGAGAAGGACGCCGCACAACCGCGTCGCGCGCGCCGAAATCAATGTCGTCTGCTGCCCTTGTGTTATTTCTAGCAGCTTTACTACCTAATTTTAAGATTTTTCGACATTTTTTGACGTGTATACGAGTTCTTGAGCCTCCTTCTGACTTCTCGCGTGAGTTTTTCTTACCTTTTTCCATTTTAGGAATTCTTCTTCCATCCTCAGGTGTAGACAGGGAGCAGCTACATTTAAAAAGAGATCAACACACACAGGAACAATGGAAGACAAACGAGGAATGCGAAGAAACATGAGAAAAGGGTGAGGACCATCAAATCGGGAAGAAAAGCACCTAGGAATAGCATTCCGGCGGCAGACGACTCCGTCTCCGGCGCGCGCGGCGCGGTTGCGCGGCGTCCTTCTCTTACTCGAAGCCTATTCTTACAGCAAGCACTTACCTCATACGGTGTATTCTTTGTCATTCGTAAAGCTTTCAGTGCAAGTTCATGGAACGTCCCCTTCTCCTGCCATGATTTTCTTTTATTGAGTAGAGGAATCCTAGAAAATGGTGGCTGGACGTACATCCCCTCTCTCCACCCCAGCCGATATTTAAGTTCGTGTAAGGTATCCTGAAAGAAGTTACTACTGCCAAATTTCGTTAAAACACGTTACCCTGCTGCTCACCAAGAGAAATGAAGCGTTATATTCTTTGCCATCAAGGCCGTACTGATTGAAGAATTCCATATCGTGTAAGCTGATTAGCGTCGGAGGGTCAGCGTGATGGCCGGGCGATATCTTAGGGAGTTCTACAGCATCCGGCAATGGGCGATACCTAGCAGTGCTGTATACGATCGGCCGTAGCGTTGTCCATGGGTAGAAGTCGGCTTCATTTACAGATCCAGAAGGATTACTTGTCGATGGGAGCTCGGATTTCCTGGATAGATTCCATTCTCGCTCCCATTGCTCCCACTCGTCCCACAAATGTGGTGAAGAAGTCGCGATGCCAGCATGTAATGCGGGTGTTAGCAGGTGGGCAAGTAAGAGCAAAGGCATAGCCATAATTAAGAGGACTAAAGGGTGGTGAGGTGCTGGTTTCAGAGCGCTTTTATAGCATCTGACGAGCCGTAAAAATAGCCAAATTCAACATCGATGCTTTCGGTGAATAACAAATTACAGTGCATTTGCTTTCGATAGTCATTATATTTAGTGTGTAATAAGGAAAACATCGCACAAGCAATGCAAAAGCATTCGGTTATGAAACGTCCATTTCTTAAAGGCAGGGGCAAGCACGCTGTGGTTGGGAGAAGAGTTCTACGTGAGAAAACCCGCCCTTCTATGACCCTGGAAACCGTGGGAGCCGATGACGGGGTGGCCCGTTGAGGTACTCGCCAGAGATCTCGTGGTGTAGTGGTTATCACATCTGTCTAACACACAGAAGGCCGGCGGTTC
>JARK01000456.1:0-13099 GCA_000688135.1 Ancylostoma ceylanicum
ATCCCATGCAAAACTGATGCATTTGCCGGCCACGGCGAGAATCGATGCAAAACTGAGTTTCTGGGGTTCCTGAGTAGCTAGACCTTGCCCGGTGGGCTTTTTGTAATTAAACGTTGCCGCGCAATGTTTCCCCTCTCTCCTCTTGCGCACTCTCTCAATGGGCGTCGTGCCAGCCGCAGCGGCCCGCGACGCGAACGCACGCGTCCTCTAAATATTGGTGGGCTTTGAATGCCCCTCCCTTCTCAGCGCTTTTCTCATTCTTCCGATTGTTTTCTTTGTTTTTACTGGAATAGATGAAGGATATGTTCCTCTGGGATCCGATCGTGTCGTCTATTGTTCCGTTGTACGTTCATTTTGGTTCCCTATTGAAGTGCTTGAGTTTTCAGGTCAGGAAAGAGGTCATTTTAAACCAGGAACCATGAGAAAGGGGTAAGTCTCTTTATTTGTTACGTTTTCAAGAGACGCAGCGTTGGAGTTTTCAGTGGAACAAAGCGGAAGCGTGACGATGATGATGGCGACGCTTCTATGCACGGCGACGACGACGACAGCCGAAGTGGTGTTGCTGTGAAAGTGGAGCCCCCTAAAGGTTAGCAATATTTTTTAATTGTATTTTTTTAAAATTTCAATGGAACTTGTGCTTACTTGAGGAGGTGTTGTTTACTTGAGAAGTGATAGCGTCAAACAAAGCGTGTCAAACAAGTTGCGCACAAGGATTTGCTCAAAACGCTTGCAAGCAAGCTTTTAAGTGGGAAAATATTTACGAACATGTTTCACGTCATCACCATTTTGGAAAGAAAGTTGCTGACAAAGTAGTCATCTTGCAAAAATTTGAAATTACCTCTGAGAAGCGGTTTAGGCAGACATTCGAACAACTTTCTTCAAAGTCAATCATCTTACTATATTTGTAGTAATTATGATTATTACGGAAGCATTCGCTATTATTCAAACCCTGCTCAACTAACAGGGTGAAATGGCATCAGTTGCCCTCTCTGGGAATAGTCTTGTTAAACATCGAGTGGTAGTAGCCAGCTTTCATTTTTGCAACTGTTCTGCAAGGTTAAGCTAAGAACACCTATTCTACCAGCCTTTTATATTTATAGCAAATTTTAGATACGACTGAAAAATTGGTCCTCGCAAGCTGATTATATAGTCGTTGAAAGGGTTCTGAACCCTTGCTCAATGTCTGTTCCAGAATTGCCATGTTGATATGATTTATTAAAAGCACAATTGCCTTGAGCTGGACCTAAAATATGCGAAATCTTCGTAAAGTTGGTGCTGGATAAATATACTCGTCAGAGTTCGACCTAGAAATTGTTGCTTTGCAACATTATATTGTCCAACTTTGACGTTTTGGGAAGTGTTATCTTGTTCGTCATTGAAGTGTTATGTGTATCGTTATTGTTGTGTATGTGGGTATGGAATGAATGTAGTGATAGTCGCGCTGCTTACAGGTCGAGAGAAGGACCCAGAATTCACAGCACCAAAAGGACAGAAGCTGACCGATTTGGACGAAGAGTCACACCATGGTGCTGGAAAGGTGAATTCTCTTTTCTTTATTTTTTAACCGTGTTATACTTCATCGGCTCAAATGAAGGTCTCCATGCTTTATTTCAGGAAAGCGAAGGCAATGTTATTGAACAAACCCACTATATTGTGGTTCCTTCGTATGCTTCTTGGTTCGACTACAATGCTGTCCATCAAATAGAGAAGCGAGCGGTACCAGAGTTCTTCAATGGTCGTAACAAGAGCAAAACACCAGAAGTGTTAGTTCCCTCTTACTTCGTCGCAGTAAATCCGTGTCAACCACTTTTTAAAATTTTGTTTCAGGTACTTGTCTTACCGTAATTTCATGGTTGACACATACCGTCTCAATCCCTTTGAGTATCTTTCTGCAACTGCTTGCCGAAGAAATCTCGCTGGTGATGTTTGTTCCATCGTGAGGTATGTAGTTGTATTATAGGAAATGGTGTATCCAGCAATGCTGTTTCTCCCAAGTTTTTTCTTTGATTTTTGTACACAAAGTGGCCTTGTTTCAGAGTACATTCATTTTTGGAGCAATGGGGCCTAATTAATTATCAAGTGGACTCTGATGCTCGTCCAGCACCAATCGCTCCTCCAGCGACTAGCCATTTCATGGTTTTGGCTGACACACCCACTGGTGTACAGCCGATATGTCCTGTGGTGTCGAATTTCGCGGTTAGCATTAGAAATATCGCTTTAGCTTTACCTTTTGTCCATGGTTATGCGTGATCCTTATTTCAGCCGGAAAAGAAAGAAGGGGAAGATGCTGAGAAGACTCCCATCGACAAGTTATCGAATGTTGGCCTTAAAACTGATCAGTACCAGAAACAATTGGCCGCAATGAAGGTACAGTTCAAGCACTGGTTGTTTTCGTGGAAGGAAGACTCATCTTTGTTGGACGTGAATACTATGCCTATATGTTTATTTAAACTTTCAGACAAAGGGTGCTGCTCCGGGACGCGACTGGACCGACCAGGAGACATTGTTGCTGCTCGAAGGACTGGAAATGTTCAAGGATGACTGGAATAAGGTATTTTTTAAATGAAGTTTCACATTTCTCTCTTTCTTGAAAGCCTCTTTCCTTTTGTAGTTTCCATTGGTAAATTTTCAGTATATGTAACAGTTAGATATCTGGATTGGTTTTTCATCAATTAGAATTTCTTAGCTTCAAATTGTATTACCTTCTAGTAATCGCTCCATGTTTTCCTCACCATCACGCTTACTCGTATTTTCGGAGCTTCTTCACATCCATAAATCTTGCTCATAACGAGTTCACTACAATATTTGAGGAATACGGAGTGGATTTTAAGCGAGTGATGTGTAACTGTTTTCATTTGCGACGGAATCCAAACTGATTGTGGTTAAAAAAATGAAAATGGGTGAATAAGGAGAGTGTAAATTGTGATGCTTTTGAAAAATAGTCGGCAGTTGCTATTGTGATAATAGTTTTTGGGATTTTCCCTCACTAAACATTTGTATTACCTTGTTCTAGGTGTCGGACCACGTTGGGTCACGAACCCAGGATGAGTGCATCCTCCGGTTTCTGCAGTTACCTATCCAGGATCCGTATCTTGGCTCCGATGATGCCCATGGCCCAGGAAGTGGAGACTCCATTTTGGGTTGGTCTGGTTAATTGTTCTGGTGACATTCAGATCTTTGTGTTAACTATTCTCTTGATTGTTAATGGCTGAAATTTACGGGAATCAAATGGGTTTTTATTTGCAGGACCGTTGGCATTCCAACCAGTTCCATTTTCGCAGTCAGGAAACCCAGTGATGTCCACAGTGGCTTTCCTAGCCTCTGTAGTTGACCCGAAGGTTGCGCAGGCCGCAACTAAGGCAGCAATTGAAGAATTTGCAAAGATAAAAGACGAGGTAACCTTTCTTTCCTCTTCACGGATTGTGTCAGCTCATGGATTGTTTTAAGGTTCCCGCACTCATGTTGGAGGCACATGCTAAAAATGTGCAAGCGCATGAGGAGAAGACTGGAGTGCTCGACGGCACTGTCGGTCTTGCGAAGTCCGGAATCGCAACAGACGACAAGAAAGAGAAGGAAGAAGGCGAGAAAATGGAGACTGACGAGGCGTCGAAGAAGGCCGACGATGCCAACGTTGAACAAAAAGCTAAGGTTGCTGTTAGCGAAAATGTTCAAGCTGCCGCCGCTGCTGCCCTTGCTGCTGCTGCTGTAAAAGCCAAGGTAAGCGAAAGATTTGGAGTCACTTAATTTCGATTGAGTACCTTTTTATTTTTCTATTTTTTAAACCCTATTACATATGTTTTTAGCACCTCGCCACAATTGAAGAGCGAAGAATAAAATCACTGGTCGCCCAATTAGTCGAAACGCAGATGAAAAAGTTGGAAATGAAATTGCGACACTTCGATGAGCTGGAGCAGATTATGGATAAGGAACGAGAGGCGGTGAGTAGTTTTCCTTGCGTTCCTGCGCTTGAATTCTTCCCTTTAAATTGAGAAAGTATTCGAAGTAATGTTTTATGATTCATCAAATCATTTTCTTTTGTTGCAGCTAGAGTATCAGCGACAACAGCTGATTCTGGAAAGACAGGCCTTCCATATGGACCAGCTAAGGTATTTGGAGCAACGTGCTAAGCACGAAGCGCATAGCAAAATGGTTGCGGCAGGACAGGTGGGTTGATATCGCTTCATCAGCTTGTATTATATCTCGCGTCTGTTAGTCCGGAGAATCCAATTTTAAAGCTATGCGTATTCTAGTTGCCTGCATCACTACCACCCGGTTTCGAAGTAAGCGGACCTCCACAGCCTACTCCGCAGGTGCAAGTTGCCATTCCTCCAGCGCAAGAAGGTGAGCATTGCTTCAGATAATACACTAACAAAGTCACAGAAACGAGTAATCCTCGTGAATGCATAGGATTTAACAATAAATAAACCTACTCTGCCTGGTTTTCTACAACCACTTTTCAGCAACCGCTGAAAAGCCAGCTGAAGCTGCAGCGGCGGAGACTGCAGCCGCGGCAGCACGCGCACCAACTCCTGGTCAGCCTCCTGCGGTTCAACAGCAACAACCTGCGCCACCCCCGGCCGCTCAACCTCCTCCACAAGGCTACCCGCCTGCTCCACCAGCTGCACAGCAACCAGGATATCCTCCACCTCAGGCGTACCCTCCCCAAGCTTATGCTCAGCAAACGCAGCCCCAAGGTGCTTATCAAGGCTATCCACCTCAGCAGGGTTTGTTCCTCATTAAGCTTATCCTAGTAACACATTTTCATGAGTAATCATTCCAACATTGCAGGTCATCCAGGTTATCCACCACAACAGGCCGGAGCACCTGGTTATTACGGACAACCACGTCCAGGTGCATATCCACCTCAACCGCAACCAGGTGGCTATCCACCGCAACAGCGTCCGCCCTATCAAGGTCAGCCTCCAGGAGGATATAGTGCACAACCTCAACGCCCCGGAGCTTATCCTGGATATCCACCTCAAGGTAGCTAATGTTCAGTTATTCATTTCACCAGGGAGCATATTGCCGCTCATTGCTGATACCTTCATATTAACTGCTCATCTTTGAAGGTATAATCAGTGCGATTTAGGCCATCCCGGTTACCCTCCACAGCAGTATGGACAACCACCGGCGGGCTACCCTCCGCAAGCTCAAGCAGCACAGCCTCCTCAGCTTGATATGGCCGATGCTGCTACTCCACCTATGCACCAAGGTACATAATTCAATCATTTTCCTACTTCTACTTTTTCATCCTTCGTCAGAAAGGAGAGAAAAAGCTACACGTTTCTCCTTTGTCATCCCTTATTTAACTGTTATGTTATCCATGAACTTTAGTCCCGGACTAAGGATTCAAATTGTGGCAACTTTTTGATGAAGCTATCCATCCTATGATGCTGACACACATCCGTGTCATTCAACCTGGATTTCTTATCAGTCCATGCACCCGCATGCACATCCTTCCGTCATATTGCTTCCATACGTTCCTAAAAAGTGTTGATTGCAAGTTTTCTGATTTGATTCTTTTAGGTCAACCTGGCGAAGTGAAGCCTCCAGAATGACATTCAACGTGATATTTGTACGTATGACGATAAATCTATTCATTCATGCTAACCAAATTCATCCATTTAATTTATTTCCTCTTAGTCCTGTAGATCAAACGCTCCATTTTCATCACATCTCTTCGGCACAGTTTTTGGATGTTGTTCGCTCGTCGTGCGAGTTTGTTCGTGTTTGCGTGAGACGGTTGAATGCTTCTTATTTATTCTCTTTTTGACCGGTTCTCATGTTGTCGGATTCTGAAGGTCTCTGTTTTTTTTTTCTTGTGTGTTCCAATCCAATGCATACAACACTAGGTCTCGCTCCTACTGTTTTTGTAACGTTTATACAAGATGTTCCCACTTTGAATTGTCTACCTTCCTTCTATGTTCTCATTGTAAAGCTGTTGAGGCAATAAACGTCTCCCAAACTTTGATTGTTTTGTTAGCGTAGGTTGCATACTTTAATTATATTTGTAATGTGATTCATGGAAGGATTCTCGACTTTATCAGTGAGGGTGGTGAGAATTGGCAACGCACCCTGGCGGTAGGGATTGTAGTATATCGATGCGGTTCAAATAGTTTGTTTACACTTGGGTCAAAATGCATTTCGTAACTAGGTAGTAAAAGCAAAGTTTGCACTCATGCATATGCCGAGCTGCAACTTAGTATGAGTATAATCTTTCGGGGATTCACACAGGAGTAGTCACGTATATTTCAGCGGGGCTTCGTAAGACGCGTGTCCAGACGAAGCTTTGGTTCCTTTTTGTGACTCTAGCGTCTTTACGGCTTAGTATAGTCGTTTTCAGCAGGGACGACAGTTCGGAAGGCAGCAGAGAGAGAGAGAGAAAGAAAGAAAGAAAGAACGCGTGAAATTGTGCAGCGATTGGGGAGAGATGGGTTAACAGGTTAGCTGCACAGATAGTAAATTGTTGTCGCTTTTGGAACGGACTATAGTCGGTGTCATTTGTTAGCATTTTGGGTACGGTGATATTATTCTTTCATCACCTTCGCAATCGAGCTAGTTGTTATGAAGCGTGATGGTTTAGTATCCATATTAGCTCTGGTTTTAGTTCAGTGAAGAAGTGATCGTACTGTTGATTTCAGCATGACTTTGCCAGAGTCGTTGATGTCGATTAATTCGAGTACCAGTGGTGTGGGTACTGCCTCCACATTTGTTGACGAGGAGGAAATAACACCTGACGAGGTATTCGAATTGCCGCAAAATTTTCAAAATGTTTCATGAAACAAAGCTCCATATCAGGTTATCTTCAGTACTTTATCTGTATTTCTATTTCCTTATTATTTGCTTTTAAGATTAAAGCTCAAAATTAATTTTTCATGGCCCTGTTTATGAAATTGTAGCAGTTCGGTTCCTTTTTGATGAAATACCAGTTTTCTCTTCATGCACCCCACCCCCTCTTTCCGCACGCCCAGTTCGTTTGCATCTACTACTGGCACAGGGGACGTAAATCCTGATTGCACCTCTCACATCGATGGAAGATTTATGTTAGTTAACTCAGATTGGTACGGGTTAACCCAAACGTTAATAATACAATGATTAACGCATATGAACGGAGTTAACGAATGCTGGAACGTTGCTACCGATTAGAAAGATGCAATCACGCGGCGTTACCTGTACATCTATAATAATACATTATCATCTTCTTGTGAATTATAAGGTTTCTTTTCTCATTTTCATGATGGGGACTTTTTACACATAGTAGCGGTAAAAAACTGACGAAGGGCTAAATACAAGTATAGGGCAATTTATACTGGATGCGTGCGACTGGCGCGCGTGCGACTATATGATGAAGAATAGGGGGTAGTCGCATCGCAGTCGCATAGCAGTCGCACGCGCTTGCGGCCACGCGACGGCCGCGCTTTCTTTTCATTGAGAATTCCATGCCGCGTTGACCGGGCTTCATCGAAAATCTTTCGCAAATGGATGCGTGCGCCTGATAGTCGCATCTGGTATAAATTGCCCTTGTAACAAACTGTAGCAGATAGCAAACAGTAATACAGAATGATCTGCAAAATGTTGCTATCAAAAACGATTTATAGGTAGTGTACTGGATTTGTTCTCAGGTGCTTCGACAGATGCGCGTCGCCTGGCAGAATGAGATGGCAGCACCATGCCTCTTACCTCATCGTTATGATATCATCGAATGTTTAGTGGACCAGGTAGAAGGAATGGAAGAAAACTTGGCAGGTAGAACAGATAAGGTAAGATGTACACCACCATTTCAGCAGCGATTTTGTCAAATTACAAAAAAAAAATTAGGCAAGCATTCGAATTTCTGCACACCGTCTCGAGTTGCATCGACTCACATACATAACAAATGACTACATGCGACGGCGTCTACAAAAAATTGAGAAAAATCCAAGGCGAGCGTTGAGGGAGCATCAGGAGAGAATTTCTGAAGGTTTCAATTTTTAGTTACTCTTAAAGTCTTGGATTCCGTCAATTATTTCGCTGTAGTTTCATGTATGGGAAAGGTTGTATTTTTCAGGAAGGCCCGCTTTACTCTCTGCGCAAGAGTTGAGATTTGCCGAGCGGTACGCAAAAGCTGAAGCACAGCTCATGGGAAAAACCTGTTTAGGTAGGAAGGTTTATGTCTCAAATCTTTTTCTGTGCTGTTTCTGCTTTGATCTTTAGTACTATAAATAGTGGAACTACTTGTTCAGGTCGACTGCAACCGTCGTTTCAAAAAATTCCTGTACCCGTGGTAGACCTGGAGTGCGAAAGGGTCAGTTACTGGTTTTTTGCGAACCAGTTTAGCTGAATTCCGCTTTTGAAATCTGTGAAGAACGCCAAATTTAGGTTTACGCCGAGGTAGTGGAGGAAAATGCTGAATCTGCAGTTGTTCCGGATTACCAAGACAAAACTGCTGAGGTTGTGGTGGAACTGGAGAAGGGCACAGTACATTTGCTACCGTATTTGTCCGTACAACAACAGGTTGAGCAGGGCAGTGTCCGACTTTTATAGAAAATGGTTTTAACCACATGACAATTATGATAATTACTGTGAGTAGTATGGGTTTCTCGCGTTTGATACAATGTAATGTTGCTTTGTTTTCACTGCCTCTTATCTCGGGTTTGCTTAACCATTCCTTCTACAGTCGGGTATAGTAATAGTGAATAATGGGGAATATTCATTGAGGTACCATTTTGATGCTGAAATTTCCACCCACTCTTAGTATCACCACTATGTATACACGATCGTATGTTAAACCTTGTCGTGAGTGTGGGTCACTATGAGGCGAAACGAGGGAGGAGAGGGGCTACGTGATTGGGCCATCTAATAAACGAGCCAATCACAGAATTAGCGCACGCTCTTTTTTGCCTCATTGTGATCCGTTCCCCCTTGTCATTAGTCTAGAAGCATGATTGCTTCATGTTGTCAAGTTTTCTACCATTTTTTATATGCAGGGTTTGAAGGCGAAACTCGCAATAAAATTTTTATGGAGTTGATTGATCGTACCGTGCGTTAATTTCGAATCACAAGAGAAAGCTGTTCAATTCAAAGTTTTAGTAGACTTTTAGTTCTTTCATGTTTATCGCCTAATGTTTACCACTTTAACTTCCTTTTTTTCTTGGACTCCGGCCGGTCCGTGTTCCCTCATTCAGGATTGGTTTCTGCGTTCGCCAATTGCAATTTTAGGAGATTCAAATATGAGGATCTAAATCTTGCAATATCTTTTATTTGTTCTTTAGACCATATTTACATTACTGAATAACTCTTCCCCTCTTTTTGAATAACTTTATGTACATGAACTGCAATAACAAAAAAGCCTCTCCATTTGTGCTAGACCCTCATATTACGTATCCGACGTCGCAGTAGTATCGCCCTCCACCATCCTTGAATCACTCGGGCTGCTGTTTCGCTCAATTCCACGAAGACTAGTGCGCCTTGAGAGCGAAGGTACTCGGCAATCTGACATTACATTACATAAGTAGATCAACAGAACCAGAGCTAACAGTTCGTTCTAGCCTCACATTGCTGTGCTTGTTGTCGATGGCGCACTGCAGACAAGTCTTTCTGGCATCATTCACGGCGTTTGGAGCCGCACCTCCCTTCAGAAGAGCGAGCACGCAGTCCATTTTACCGCGAGCGCAGGCTACATGTAGAGCAGTCTCGCCTATAAGGCGTTCATTGAGGAGTGGTCAGTAGAAGAGATTTCATCGCTGACTAACCATGCTTGTCCTTCCAACCTGTCAAAGGTGAGATGAGGCAGTCGTCCTCGGCTTCTATCTGGAAGGCAAAATGACAAGCTCAAGATAATGAGACTTCAGACTTCTGGATTTAGGCTCCCTGGGGTATCCCAGGAAGTAATACAGTCCGTTCAGAGGCTACATGGATCATTGAGATTACTCAGGGTGAACTTGTTAGCATACCCAGATTTACACGTCTATATACCCTGGGTAGTCTCAATGATGCATCCAGGTCCAGAAATGAGAAAGCTGATGATGCCTATGGTTAACTAGACAAGGCATTAC
This sequence comes from Ancylostoma ceylanicum, assembly GCA_000688135.1. Lineage (NCBI taxonomy): Eukaryota > Metazoa > Nematoda > Chromadorea > Rhabditida > Ancylostomatidae > Ancylostoma > Ancylostoma ceylanicum. The sequence goes on from JARK01000456.1 coordinate 10,035, forward strand.
CCGGAGGTTTCTGGAAAAGTGACAATTTTCGCGTGCGAGCCCCCCCTCCCTACATGGTGGTCTTTCGCGACTTGGTTAAATTTGGAACATTTTGTTTGGAAGCGAGCGTGTTACTCCTCTAACTATGCAGGATTGCAGTAGTTATGCAGAAGATCTGCAACAAATGTGTAGGAAAACTGCAACAGCTATGAGGAAGGACCCCAAATCACCGGTTGGTGCTTCCGGATTACTGCTGCGGCTCTTTTGCAAGTTAACCTGACAATGAGTAGGTAGGATTCTATCTCGAGCCTGGATGCACCAATGAGATCACCCAAGGTAAACACATTGACGCCCGTGTTAACGATGGCTGAATTTGGAGGATGAATGCATCAGTGAGATTATCTAGAGTAAACCTTTTGGCACCCATGTTAACAAAGGATAAACTTGTGTAGCCTTACACGTTTACCTTGGGTAAACTCAGTGATGCATGTGCCCCTGGGGTGTGCTAACACGTTTACCCTGGGTAATCTCAATGATGCAGGTGGCTCAAGAAGTGGAATCCATAGGCGTCCTCGGTTAGACTGTGAACAGCCCGCTCATTCACAGTAGACTACTTTTTAGGGCGAAATTTCATGGATTTCGCGGTCAGTTCCATGGATTTCATGGTGAGTGTGCTGGCCATCGCTGGGTAATATCAGAGGTTAGCACAAGTGGGTGTAGGGCGTTATACCAGGGATGGGCGGCGCGGATGGGCTCTGCGATTGGCTAATCCGGTGGATTGACCACTTGCAGAGCTCAGCCGCACCGTCATTTCTAGATATGACGCTCTAATCTCGCAGAAGTCCTGCTTTTTAACTGAAAACTCGTCCACTTTGAAAAGGTCAATATTCTGGGAGGCATTCGTGAATTCCGCTTTAGAAGCGTTTCTGGCATCCAGATAGGTTTTAAAAAGCAAAACGAGTGGTGATTTCATGGTAAACTCACGTTCAGCAGCACATTGATACATGCAGTGAATCCAGCGAAAGCAGCCGCATGCAGTGGAGTTTGGCCAAGGGCGTCGGTGATCGGAACTCGTCGGTGCCTGCACATTTGGCCTCAGAAATAAACATCCACTCGTGAAGGTCAATCTAAAACGTACTTCTCGACGGTCCTCCACTCGAAGCCCAACTCCTTGATCATGCAGTAGAGCGTGTGCGCCTGACCACCGAAGCATGCCCAGTACACGGGTGTCCTGCAAATAGTTCTATTACCATCGATTCCATGGATTCCGAGGTTCTTACCTGTCCATGGCGTCCTTCTCGTTCATGTTAGCTCCGGCGGTCACTAAGAAGCGAACGACGTCTGTGTGACCGCGTCCAGCAGCCAGGTGCAGCGGGGTGTTGTCCAGTTTGTCGCGTTCCTGAAAAAGAAGTCTCCTTGTCAGGCCGGGGTCTTTTGCCCCCCCCCCCNTCTTACCTGTCCATGGCGTCCTTCTCGTTCATGTTAGCTCCGGCGGTCACTAAGAAGCGAACGACGTCTGTGTGACCGCGTCCAGCAGCCAGGTGCAGCGGGGTGTTGTCCAGTTTGTCGCGTTCCTGAAAAAGAAGTCTCCTTGTCAGGCCGGGGTCTTTTGCCCCCCCCCCCCATCTTCCCCACCCCCGCAGCCCTAGGGTAGTATAAGGTATTCAGAAAAGAGTGAATATTGGTGCATTCGCGGGAGCAAGCGGTGCGGTACAGTGCGCGCGGTGACCCATCCACGGTCTCGTCCAGGATGCCACGCAACCGCGCCGCACGCGCCGGAATCGTTGTCGTCAGCCGTCGGTGCTATTTCTAGGCGCTTTTCTTCTCACTTTGATCTTTTCACTTCTTTATGTTTCACAACGCATAATGGCAGCAGACGGCATCGATTCCAGCGAGCGCGGCGCGGTTGTGCGGCGTGCTTGTCATGGCTGTGAATGGGTCGCCGCCATCGACGCCCACTGTAAATGATATTTCTATCAATAATTAATTACCGCTCGAATGGCCTATAGATTATCAATGAACCCGCAAAGTATGGCAAAATTATTCTGCGCCTTAGAGGAGGATGCAGTGATTTGGACTCGCTCACCGCTGCGCAAATCATTGGCAGAGAAACAGAATGGGAATTGTGCGGATGCGCAGACAATCAGAGTGCCAAGGCGCGGACGGTGCGCTGCCTGCAAACGGGTCTGCCCTCATGGAGTCTCCTATAGATTTCGTATAAACTTATATGTACTTTTACCAGAAGATTGTAAGCTTTGCTAACGAAAGAAAAAAAAACCTACCGAAAGGTTCCAACCCTGCCTGACTAGAACCTTGCAGATGTTCTCGTTGCCAACCATAGCGGCGAGATGTAGAGCTGTGAAGCCATGGTTATCCTAGATCTTGTGGTTTTGTGGTCTTGCTTACGATGCTATCCATTAATCATGAAAGGGCCACATGAATCGATGAGCCTACCCAGGATAAACGTGTCATTAGCTCACTAACTTGCCATCTCTAACATGGGCTTCAACACCTATACCCTGAGTAATCTCATTGATGCATCAAGATCTAGAAGAGTAGTAGTCATGAGGCACCTACCCTGGCTTGGCGATCCGGCGACGTTTTCCTGACGAGATATTCGATAACCTCCACATTTCCAGCACATACTGCCCACATAAGGCATGAGCGATTCTCTCGATCTTTAATTTCCTGAACATGATAATTTATTAACGTCAGCACTGCAGAATGGCTGGATTTCTATATTATTTCGATTTTTCGGTGAATGTACAGTGGGCATCGATGGCGATAGCCTTTCCGCGGCCTCAAAAAGCACGCAGCGCGACCGCCCCGCTCGAGCAGGAATCCTTATCGGAACAATAAACTATGGGTTTTTCCTAATAGTTAGTTAGTTTACTTATTAGTTATCGATGAACAACTATGAAGAAAATCCAGATTCGCCACTGCGGCAATGATTCCACCGTGAGCGGTGCGGTCGCGCTGCGTGCTTATCGGCGCCGCGGAAGGGTCACCGCCATTGACGTCCACTGTAGCAGCCTTCCTCCACTCCTCCCCGACAACGGGGAGGGGGGGGGGCATGCATCATTGAG